>VZTT01058343.1:24399-81585 GCA_013400855.1 Buphagus erythrorhynchus | reverse complement strand
CCATGATTCTCTGATTCCATGATCCTAGCATTCTCCATCTCTCTAACTGTGCTGATTTGCTGTGGCCTCCCTAGGTCACTTCTGTACATAAATATATGGGTGGAGTTAAGACTTACAGGAACATCAGGCAAAGAGCAGCATTCAGGATGGATTTATCTTGTATGGAACTACAAACTATTCCACTTTGGCAAGTGGTCTCTCTTCCAAAACATCCAGAGATCTTGAACAACACAGCAGGAATGAGAATCCTGAAATTTATGAGTCTTCTGCATTTTTCAGTAACTGGGATCTGATGTGCCAGACTCATAATCCATCCTGTGCCTTCCAGGTGCCTTTGGAATACTTTCCATTTTCACAAGGGAAAATTGTGAGGATTGTGTCTGTGTAGATGTGAGTGAGTAGTTCCAGCATAAATGGGATGAGATGGAGGGAGAACAGCAGTGAGTTGGCACAGGTGCCTTCCCCACCTTGGAAAGTGGGAGAATTATAATTTTACTCTAAAGACCCAAAGCTCTGGTAAGAGCATGGCAGAGAAAAGCTGCCCACAGTCCTTGCCAGTGATTCCTGAGCTTGGGCACAACAGCAGTGTGTGTTGGGACATGGGGTGTGCTCTCAGGCTTCATCAAACCAGTGATGAGCCTCTTACCCTGCAACAAGTGCTCCTGTTGTTTGCAAACCCTTCCTGGTACCATCAGCAGCATCACCATGACAATAACACCACTCACAGAATGAGTCTTCCTGCTCTGCCAAAGTTCTCCCAAGGAAAAACCCAAATGTTTTTAAAAAGTTAGTCAGGGCATTGAGCCCTGAAAAGGCCACAGGCAGATCCCAAATGTGCCCTGCTTTTGTAGGGACATAGGACAGCCTGTGGTAGTGAGCTATGGATTCAAAAATTCGGGTGCCATCAGGTTTATGGGACACACGGGCTGGTGATTTCCCTCCTTTGGATATTTCCCTGCACTTGTCAGCCATCACAACATCCTGTTTGCTATTCCCTGCTTGGGAGAGTTCCCAGTGCTGCCAGCTTTCCCAGCTGGGGTGGAAGCAGTGCTGTGCACATTCTGCCATCCTGAACCACTCCAGAAGAGCCTCCCTTCCAGAAGGACCAGCTGGACCTCTGCACTCTCCAGCAGAACCAGCTGTGAACCCAGGGCTACCAGCTGCACCAAGAGACTGAGAAGGAGTTTTCGCCAGTAGATGTTTACAAGGAGAGCAGAGGGGGTCAAAGATTTGACCATCAGCAGCTCAAATCATGTTCTGGATCATGAATCCTGCAATGAGATCATTCAGTTACTCCTTGTATTAAACTCATATTAGAGCTTCTCAGGGCTTTGCCATAGTTACTGATCAACAGCAGCACTAACAAACATCTTCTCTGTCTGACTGCAGAATAGACTGGTTTTGTTTTCCTTTTTTTAACCCACAAACCAGATTATTAGTTTTTTTTTCTGTAACAAGAGAGCTTTTATACATAATTATACCCACCATTCAATTTGTGTCAAGCAATATTCCTGGGTATAAATCTCCCTGTAATTGTTCCTGCAAAATAAAAAAAGAAACCTCAGCAGGGTCAGTGTGGTGGGGAGCTGTAAAATTCAAAATGCTTTGGTTTCCTGGAGGGGCCACTTGCCAAGTTTGATGCTGTTGTATTGCTGCTCTCTTTCTAACAGTCTGTCTTTGATGCAGATTATTCCTTTAGTAGGAATTTATCCATAGGGAAATGCAGGGACCTGGATTTACCAGAGACCCTTTGCAGTGCATTATTGAGCAGGAGTGTTTTTAACCAGATGCCCAAAGCCAGAGGTGGTGGGATCAGCCTGAGCTCATCCCAGCAGCTGCAGTGTGGGCATCACCATGTGAACCTGTCATCCAACCTTTCCTCCCAGGGGAAAAGCTGCTTCAAGGGAATCAATAATTTGAATTATTCCAGTCAAAATCATGCCTTGAGCACCTCATTCTTTTTTTCTAGAAAGTAATCCAGACTGGATCATGAGGAAAGGTCTACTGTGCATCACAAACAGCAGGTGGAGTAGCTATTCCAAGAGCTGAGGGGATCATTAATAAGTATCTCACTTACTAATAACTATCTCACTTACTAATAACTATCTCTAATAAGTATCTCACTTGATCACAGTTTCATCCAATTTGACCTTGATCATCCCTGCTGCAAATCACAGCGTGTCATTAGGTGCTGGCTGCAGTCACACTGGATACATTTCAGCGTGGTGTGATCATGTTCTTGGATAGAACTTATTTGAAAACGCTTTTAGGAGGCATTTATTAATTAGAAAAAAAAAAAAAAAGAGGTTTAAGAATGACTGCTGCCCACATGGCTCTTCCAAGTTTTCCTGTAGCCAAGTGATGTGGCTGATTATTGGCATGTATCAACACATGGAATGATGAGCAGCTGGAAATGTCACCCATAGACACAGCCCTGAAGAAGCCAAAACTCTTAAACGGGCTGAAAGACAAATAATTATCATTCAGCAAGTCTGACTGGAGCCTTCCTTAGGGCAAGGGTGGAGCAGGTTATAGAAACTTACTCAATTAATCAATTGGTCCACGTTATAATTAAACCCAAAGCAGAAAAACAATTATCTGTGTAAGTGTGGTTAGAGGATATTTCTTTTAATGACTTTGCTCCATTCCATTTTCACTTGTGATGCACTTGATGAGATGAGGTGGATACGAGGCTTTTCTTGTAATTCTAAGCTGAAGAGAGCTGGATTATCTCTCCTTAATGGTGAGAATTCCTGAGACGTGTGTGCAAGGCTCTGCTCCCACATCCACACTCTTTCCATCCTGCATGCCCCACATGCACCATTAAAAGAAAGTGCTCTGAGTGTGGAACAGTGGAGCATTAAAAAGCCATTAATCATGGCTTTGTACTCCTTGCTGCTGCATGTTAATTTTAATTTGCAGTCACTTATTCAGTTCCCCTTCAGCAGAGTGGCTGGCTCTGCCCCTAAAGGCCAGGACAATGAGGGAAGGAAGGGGGACAAAGTCACCTCAGGCAGGGACAGGGGGGTGTGGAGGAGCTCCCTGGGGATCCTGTTCTTCTGGTCCCTCCTCTCTCTGCGTTTCCATCGGGAATTTCATTGTCCAGATGGAGGAGCTTTCAAACTCTGCTGGAGAAGAGAATGACATTTCCCAGCTGCTCTTAAAAAAAAAAAAAAATAAGGAAGGAAGAGGAAAATTGCTGACTAATCATGTCTGGCCCACGGGGTAACAATTATCATGTTAATTGGGGAAGAGTCAATAGTGAGGAAATCAGGACAAGATCACCTGGTCTCCTGCCAGCCAGTTCCCACTTTCTAGGAGGTAACTCCTGCCAGTTTTGGGGACACAGGCACTGTCACCTATGAAGGCAGGGCCAGGTCTGCAGCTGCCCCATCAGAGCTGCAGGTAAGAGAACAGAGAGCTCTGGTGGGTTGTGATTTATGCTGGGGTCCTCACTGTCCTGCCTGGGCTGCTGGGAAAGCTGGAAGTGACAATGCTCCTGGTGGGAACATCTCACTGCAGTGCTTGGAAGGAGCTGAGGGATGGATCAGCCTGAGGTGATGGATGTGCCCACAAGGTGAAGAGTTAGCAGATGTGTCACCTTGGCTCTTCCCAGCGTTCCCATCACACATATTAAAGTCATTTGTTATCAGAGAATCCTGGAATGGTTTGGGTGGGAAGGGACCTTAAAGATCATCCAGTTCCAACCCCCTGCCATGGGCAGGAACACCTTCCACTATCCCAGGCTGCTCCAAGCCCTGTCCAGCCTGACTGTGGACACTTCCAGGGATGCAGGGGCAGCCACAGCTGCTCTGGGCACGCTGTTCATTGTGATACAAACAAACTGTGACATTGGGCTATAAAAGGAAGAAGAAAACACCACCAGGTTGTATTTCTTTAATAACAAAATCCAGTTTTGCTTATTCCTAGAGTGTCTACAAGTTCTGTTGCCTGTCCCCACTGTCCCTCATTCCCTTAGGGATGCTCTTTTCAGGGCATTCATTGCTTGTAGAAGTTATAGTTTCTCATGATGGGGTTCAGGGTTAGGGTTTTCCCTAAACAGGTTTTTCTTGCACTGCAGGATGAACTCCATGGTTACAAGCCTGCAGGAAAACATGGGATTCTTCCACAGAATATGGAGAGAGCTCCTCCTTTCATTGCTGGTGAATGAGAGCTCCTCTTCACATTGCTGGTCAGGGATCCTTCAATATATGGGATCCCCCATTTTTACAGATATATAAATGTACCCAGCACAAAGGAGAGAAGTGGATAGCAGCAATGTGAGATGCTGATTCAGTGTCCTGAGCCTCTTCAACTTCAGCTGGATTGTTTGATTTCATGTCAAAAGTGTCAGTGACAGGCAGACCAAAAAGGACAAGATCTATGAATATGAGCACATTCTGAAGGTGCATTTCATTAAAAGCAAAAAACTTCCCTGTCATCCACCTCTGGCTTCTGCTGGACTACATGTGGGACATACTGAGCTCTGGTAAGGCTGTGCTGGTTGGCAGCAAGGAATGCCATGCCCCTCAACGTGTTGTTTTCCAAGTCTGATGCCAAGAAATGAGTTTTGTGACCTGGAGTGTGACAAAAACTTGCCTGAGTGAGTGTTGTCCCTGTCAGGACAGCACTGGGCTCAATTAGTGCAGCACGTGCACCGTGTCTCCCTGCAGAGCATCCCTGGGAAATGTTCCTGCCAGCTCCCCCAGACTCCTGCCTGCAGAGAGCTGGGTGGATGCCCAAGAGCCAGGGTGTGGGAACTCGGGGTCAGCTTGACCCCAAGATCCAGGGAATTCTTTTCCCAGCTCTCGGATCCTCTGATTTCTTGAATGAGGCAGGCAGAAGAGTCGGTTCTCGGTCTTAGGAATTGGTTTATTATTTTCTTATCTTACAAGGTCGTGTCTGGCAGCACAGAACACGAGGTTCTCTCCCCTCTGGGGGATGGCACAGGTTTTTATACAGAAATTTACGTGTACTATGTTTACAAATCTATTCCAATACCTATCTCTAATATTGACCTGTGTGCTCCCAGCAAAACCCAATCAGAGCATGCCACCACCCCAGAGAAAGATGGAGGGTAAGAAGAAGAAGGAAGAAGGACAGGGCACGCCCAGATTCCTCCATCTTGTCCCCTCAAACCCCCCTGTACATTTTTAAATTTCACCCTACAACTACTTTATTTCTACACTATCTAAACTTCTGTGGCTTGTAATTCTTCTCTCAGCGTTGGCAGCCGTTCCCAGGGGCTGAGGTCAAAACTCCAAGTGCTTTTAGGTCTCTGGATCCGAACCAGATCATTCAGAGGAATGTTCTGGTCTCCCACACCAGGGCACTGTGAGAGGTGAGGCACAGTCCTCTCCTGGCTGTGAGGATCTCTGAAAGAGCTAAGGAAGTCTCCATCTCCTGCACCTCCTCCTGTGAGCAGCCCTTCAGAGGCAGCAGAGGGGTCCAGCCTGGCACCAGCACCATCAGACACAGCTCTGCTGCAGCTCCCTGTGTGATTTCAGACTCCCTCCTCCCTGGCCATGCAGCCAAGCTGCAGGAACTGCTGGGAAAAGGCAACTCCGAGCTTGCAGAACCAGGATCTCATTGAGCACGGAAAACAAACACCTGGCACCACGATGTCCCTTCAGCAAGGAGGATTGTGGTGTAAAAGGCAAAGATGGTGGCCCAAGAGGCAAACCCAGCGTGTGCAGAACCCCCTCCCACCTGCCAAGGGCTGGCACTGACAGAATGTCTCATTACAGCCATCAGCTCTGGGGGTGACACTGTTTGTGCTCTCATCCTGGGCCCTGGGCTGGTCTCAGGGTCTCTGACAGCAGTGTGCATCAGCAATAAGAGGGGGTCTCCTATTAGCACCGACCTTTGAGGATGTGAAAGTGAAAAGAGCAGAGAAAAAAATATTAAAAAATGTAATATCAAGTCCAAGCCAGTGGAATGTCTCTGGTTTATTTATTGCCACCTGATTTCTTATTTACTATTTATTTATTTACTTCAAGGCGAGGTGACCTTCCAAGCTGCTGCTTGTCACTGGCAGCCTCTTGGTTGCAGGTTGCATGTTAATTTTGGCTGGGGCACTGACACTGAGCATGCCAGGCATCCTGTGGGGGAATCTCTGCCCCTTAATTTCAGTGCTGTTTAAAAGCAGGAGTCTGCTTTGGGTAGCCAGGCTGGGTTTGGACGCCTAAATCATAAAAAGCTCTAGGAAAAATGTGAATCTGGTGATGCAAATTCCCCGAGTTTTTTGTTCCACCTCATCCTGCTCATGTGAGGGATGAGTGGCTCTGACTTTCTGCCATAGAGGGACTGTTTGCAGGTCCCACAGCAGATGTGGGAACATTATCTCCCTCCAAACTCTGCAAAGAACAATCATCCACCTCCCACACATCCAACACGGATTATTTTCGTTTTTAACAGCCTGTAAACCCAAACATCTTTTCCTCCAGCCTTTTCCACTCACCAGGGATGTCCACACAGACCTTTCAAGGTGATTTTACAGCCTCCAGAACAGCAAGGTCGCCACAACCACAGCAACAAATGCATCCAAATTGTGTCTGTGGAGAATGATCAAGAGATGATGACAAGAGGGACTTCCAGGGCAGAAGCCAAAGGAAACGATGGGATGTCTGTGGTGTTTGCAGCACTGCCAAGATGCCAGCAATGATTTGTTGGCAGCCAAACACTTCAAGCCAGGACCTTGCAAGCCAGGCATCTCATTCAGGGTCTGTAGTGTGCCCTGGACACTTCCCACTTGGGACACTTCCCTTTATTATTGCAAATAAATTCAGTGCTCTGCTCAGTGTCCCAATTAATGCAGCAGGACCTCACTCTGGGCTGTTCTGAACACATAAAAACACTTCCCTGTGCTCTCAGACAGATGCCACACTTCACCCAGAGACGGAGGGGTTTTCTGGGAGGGAAAATTTGTCACCCTGGGTCTCACTTGTGCAAACAGAGAATTTCACTCCTTTCAAAAGCAGGGGAAATGAAAGCAGGAAATGAAGGCACGCAAAAAATAAAGGCAGGAAACTCATTTCTTGAAGGAGAGGGGTGTGAATGGTCTAAAGTCTTCCTTTTCTAACCTTAAAAATTAATTATGGTGAAAATGGTCCCAAAGAGTGGGCATATTGAATCCAACATAAAGGAGTAGCTTTGGTGAACACACAACTTTAACTTGGCAACTCTTAGCTATAATTCTGGATGTACACCCCTTTAGGAGGAGCTGTTTCTTTCCCTTGGCACCAGGGGCTGCTTCAGAGATAAGAACAGAGCCAAAGAATGGTTTGGGTTGGAAGGAACCTTAAAGATCATCCAGTGGCCATGGGCAGGGACACCTTCCACTATTCCAAGCTGCTCCAAGTTCTCTCCAACCTGGCCTTGGACACTTCCAGGGATCCAGGGGCAGCCACAGCTTCTCTGGGCACCCTGTGCCAGGAACTCCCCACCCTCACAGGGAAGAATTTCTACCCAGTATCCCACCCAAATCTCAATTATTTTAGTTTAAAACCTTTTACCCTCATTGTCATGTACATATACATGTAATTATAATGTAAAACCATTACCCATATTATCAGTATCTGCTGGACAAAAGTCACACTCCCCCTTTGACATCAGCCCCTTTATGCCCTACAGGGGCTCTGAGCTCTCCCTGGATCCTTCTCCTCTCCAGGTGAGCACCCCCAGCTCTCCCAGCCTGGCTCCAGCCCTGCCAGCATCTCCACAGCTTCCTCCAGAACCGCTCCATAAATCGAGAAACCCAGCACTAGACCCCATTAATCCCTTCCCTCAGCTCAAGAAATCTGGATTACTCCCTCTCCCATCATCCAGCACCTTTCCCCATCGTTCTGGGATTATTTTCTAATCTTTAACCAACACAAGATGAGCTCTGCCCAAGCAGAGCCTCCAAAAATTCCTCATAACTCGTGATTGCTCAGCTCCACGGAAATCTTTAGTAAAAGGCGAAAGATTTATTCGCTCTGAAGCAGAACCGGAGTACACCCACATTTCCCTCCGCACACCTCAGCCCCCAGGGCTGTTCCTCTGCAGGACACGGTCACCTCCCCTCCCTCCCAGTCTGACCCTGTGTGTCCCCATCCCAGTCCCCTGGAGTGACACAGCCCAGCCCCATGTCCCCAGCCCAGTGTCCCCACGGCAGAATTGGGAATTTTGGTCAGGGTTCTGCTACTGGCCCGCGGTGCACCCTGGGTATGCAAATTACCTGAATACTAATGAGGCACAGAAAATGAGCTGTAGGGGAACAGCAGAGAAACGCCTTTCATCATCGGGATAGGGACAGGGACAGGGACAGGGGCAGGGACAGGGACAGGGGCAGGGACAGGGGCAGGGACACGGGCTGGGACAGGGACAGGGACACGGGCTGGGACAGGGGACAGGGACAGGGGACAGGGACAGGGGCAGGGACACGGTCTGGGACAGGGGACAGGGACAGGGACAGGGGACAGGGACAGGGACACGGGCTGGGACAGGGGACAGGGACAGGGACAGGGGCAGGGACAGGGGCAGGGGCTGGCTCAGCCCAGCTCCCTTTCCTAACCAGCACAGAATCCCAGCATGGTTTGGGATGGAAGGGAACTTAAAGCTCACCCAGTGCCACCCCTGCCATGGCAGGGACACCTCCCACTGTCCAGGCTGCTCCAAGCCCTGTCCAGCCTGGCCTTGGACACTCCCAGGGATCTCAACATCTTGAGATCCTCCTGCTGGTACAGAAAATCAGGCTCTTTTGGATGTCTCTGCTGGCAATCTTTGTGACAGGACTCCTGGCAGAGGCACGTCAGCTCCATGCCTTGAATTAGATGATCTGATCCCAGGGCATGCACTCTCTGCAAAGGTTTGCTTTAATTAAAAAAAAAAAGAAAAATAAAAAGAAAAAATTTCGAGAACCTGTGCTGGAAGGCAGCAGCAAGGGAGCCAGACCAATTCAATGATTTGAGAAAAAGCCTGAGAGCAATGCCTGGAATCCCTCAGAAGGGCTGACTCAGTGCCTGGGTGCAGAAGCAGGGACATGTTGGAGATGAGGACAGTCATTTCTCATCTGGGCATAAGAGAAGTGGGAACACCCAGCTCTGATGTCTGTGCCTGCAAGGGAGCATCCAAAGCTTGGAGAGACATCAGGAGGGAGCAGCAGGAATGACTCAGGAGTCTGGAGGACAAACTCTGAGCAGATATGTCAAACTTCCCCCACTCAGTTCCTGGGAGTGATGCTGGAGAGGCACCTCCTTATGGAGATGTTTGGCTGATTCTACAGGGGAGTTTCAGAGGAAATGAAGGAAAACATTGCTCAGGTCAGGCTGGAGGGAATAAACACTAAGGTGAATCAAGGAGAAGATTTAACACACTGGGAAAAGGCCCTGAGGAAGCTGGTGGATTTTTGTCTCCTCAGAACAATCTCTGGAAATCAGGCTGTAGTTCAACACAAAGCACTTGATCCTTAGCAAGAGCAGGTGGGGAAAAACAAATGAGTTATTATATAAAGATATGTAATATTTATGATATTTTGCAATTTTTTTTTGTTAATTTTAAGAATTGCATTTATTATATAATAAATGTAAAGCCCACAGTTAATTCTAGTATATAAACCTCTGAAATCAAGCCAAAATTCAGGCCAGCAGAAAGGTGGTGCAGCTCAGTCAACCTTCCAGGTCTGAAGTAAGATCCAAACCCTCAGAGCACATTTAAGGCTCCATCACTCTGCAAAATTTAATTTTGCAGCCCTGCTCTGATCCAGCAGGGGATAAATAGCCCCAGCTATACAAAGGGAATAGGATGGAGCAGCAGCAGATGCAGAAGTGCAGGAGAATCCTGAGCCTGTGATGTGCTGCTGCTGCTGCTGCTGTTGGGAAGAAGCACAACAGTTGTTTTTTGTTTTTCCAGGAACATCCACACTGATTCCATGAGTTGCTGATGCCCCAAACCGAGTTGTAGGGAAAGATGAAACAGGAAAAGCTTACAGATATGATTGCTTAGCAAGAGATTCTGAAAATATAAAACCTGTGAATGATACAGAGATGGTAGCTAGTTTAGAAATGTAAAGCATGGCCAAGCAGGAAGACAACGATTAGCTGAAGGTGGGTTGAGCAATATCCAACAAAGGGACACCTGAGAGCCCAAGGGGTGGAGCCCACCAAGGTATCAGGGAAAAGGTAGATTAGGGGGCAGCTTTTAAGACTTAGAAAGTAGATTATATGGTAATATAGTAGTTTCTGTAGGCTGCATGTAAATGTAGTAAGAGGTGTGTTCTGTACTCGTTGGTGACTGGGAATTAGAATATTCAACATAGAATGGGATAAAGCCACAAGGTAACAGGAAATCTCTGTCTTGGCCACATGGGACCCTGATATCAGCTGTGCTGGCAGCAGGGCCCCCTTTTTACCCACGACCCTCACAATAAACACGTGTTCCCAGAGCATCTCTGCCCTCTGAGGAATTCTGTCCCTGTACAACTGCCTGCTAACAACAGCAACCTTACACCAAGTGAAGGCTTGGGCAGGGGTCTGCTTTTCTCTGCTACACCATTTCCTCCATCTCCTATTCCTAGGGATGGTCCTGGTAGTCCAAAGAGCTGAGCTTTAATTCCACTTCCCACCTTTCCCAAATTTCAGCTTGAGGGTTTTCTTGTGGGCCCTTCTATTTTTTTTCCCCCCAAATCACCATCTCTTTCTCACAGATGCATATTCTTCTCCCACTCCCACTGGCCTGCAAAGATCTTGTCCTGCCAGGCTCATCTGAGGCCCCAGGATCTGCTGCCAGAAATTACAAAGACGTTCCCAATTCCCAGGCTGAGCAGCCAGGATCGGGTTGGCAATCAGTTTTAATCACAAGTGTAACTGAGTGGATTGCAAGTGATAAACCCCATCTGCTGTGATCTAATGGAGATGACAGTTCAGAACTGGTCTGAGGGTTATTTTTGGGGAAGGCAGAGAACCACAAAATTAGACTCAGTGCAGGGGAAAAAGAGAGAGGTATAAAGAGAGTGAGTGCTTCAGGCTCACACCACTAAGAGTTCCCTCCCTGCCAGGCAAGACAATAATCAAAATTAATTTGTGGAGGAAGGCAGGCACTCAAAGAGAAATCAAACAGGTGACCACAGCTGGTGTGAAATTTCACAGGATGGGAAAGGAAGAGGGGAAGGAAACAGCTACCAGCTGTCCCTGCCTTCCTGAGCCTGCAGGAACAGAGAACCCTTGTCTCAAAATGCTTGGATGCTGAATACATGAGAAACAGCCCTTTGGAGGAAGGAGAAATCTCCTGGGAGACAACCTGATGTCTTTAAATGCATGTTCAGGTTAGTCAAGCAGCACATGGCAAGTGATGGATATCACAGGCTCCTGCTCCTGCCTCTCTTTTCCACAGCCACAGATCTGCAGAGCAGAGTCCCTGCTGCTGCTTCTCCCCTGCTCTGCTGGATCCACATCCTGGGTCCAGCCCAGACTGCTGTGCTCTGTATCTTAAAACAAAGAATTAATGGCTTTTTACTGAAATAAATTAGGTTTAGATGAGATGTCAGGAAGAAATGCTCTCCTGTTGGGGAGGTGGGGCCCTGGCACAGGGTGCCCAGAGCAGCTGTGGCTTGCCCTGGACCCCTGGAAGTGTCCAAGGCCAGGGTGGACGGGGCGTGGAGCAGCCTGGGATGGTGGAAGGGGTCCCTGCCCATGGCAGGGGGTAGAATGAGATGAGCTTTAAGGAAGGGACCTGGTTCATGATGTCAGAAGATCTCACACAATAAATCTGTGATCCCATCCCCAGCTAAGGAAGGTCACTCTGGATTTGTCCCATTGCAGTGGGGATGGACACAAACCAGAGGGGTTTTTGCCTCTCTCTGTCCTGCCCTTGCTGGGTCACTTCAGGCCACTGGACCATCCATCCACAGCTCTCCCCTTGTCAGAATGGATCATGGCATGGCCTGTTCCTGCAGCCTGTGTCCTGCTGCACTGCTGGTGTGCTCCCTCCTGCCCTGTCACATCAAATCACTGCCTGCCCCTGCCTCCAGCCATCTCTAATATTCAATGAGGCAGAAAGGAGCTCAGGCCAACCTGACCTTTATCAATAAGATGATGTCACCTGCTGAAAGAAAGACCTGATAAAGGTAAGAGCAGGCAACCTGATATCCTTCCTGATCTCTGTGTCCAGAACTGTAAACCAGGATAAAAGGATCTGTTCCTAATGAAAATTCAGCTACCTGTGCTGACCTTGGCCTGCTGTGTGGTTGGAGACAGGGATCTGTCCAACCTGCTGCATATTCACTCCCCAATAAATTCTTCTCTAAAGCCAGCTTGGGTGAAGGTCAGTCTGAGTGGAGGAGAGGGGAAAGGTGGCCAGCAGATTTCACTTAAATCATCTTTTGTTAAAAATGTACCTGGTGCATTTTTGCCCTAAAATCCTGCGAGTCTGTGCTCTTGTTGTCAGAAGGAAGGAAATCCGAGTGAGCTGCTATTGTGGATTAGCTGAACTGCAGGAAAGCACAGGTATTTTTATTCAATTACAGCCTCCTTAGCCTGACTCATCCAAATCCCTTTGGGCAGAGTTATTTTCCCCACAGATGATAACTCTGTGTGACTGTTCCACCTGTCCACTGTGTTCAGCACAGGCTATCACTTCCAAATTCCTGTGTCCAGCCCAGCTTGGGTGCTGCTCGTGCTGCTCCCCAGCCAGGGGCTGTCAGAAGCAAGCACAGTTTTAGGGGATGTCATGCAGGGCACAGGGGTTGAATCTCCACTGGGTGCATGACCTCAAATTATTGACTCCTCCTGCACCTCCTTGTCCCATGTTTCTAAACACAGCCCTGACAGCCATCTGTTCTGCCTCCACACCCAGCCCACGTGTTCCCAAGATGATTCTGGCACCAGCCTGGGAGCTGCAGCCTCTCAAGGGAGTGTGTGGCCCCTCATCACTTCCCCAGGCCTGAAGGTATCAGTGCTTCCAGCACCTTGGCTTGCAAATGGGCAACGTGAATCTGTCATAAAAACGAACCTCAACCTCAGCTGAGCCTTCATGAGAGATGGAGAGAGAGGGAACAAGGCAGGGGACTTGTAAAACAGACCTGTCCACAGTCATTCCATGACCCTGGTGAACTTCATAACCTGAACTCTGACATTTCAACTCTTTCAGAAGGGCTTTGCCTTCTTCAAACTCTCTTGTGCCTCACCAATGAAAATATCCAGCTCTGTCCACAGCAGACAAGATTCCCACAGATTGTTTTTGCTGCTGGAGGACAGAGAAATATTTCTGAGTCATCTGGCTGCCTAAATTTCCTTAGATTAGCTCACTAATATCCCATAATAGAGTGGGGTTTTTAGAGAAGAGAAAAGAGAAGAGAAGAGAAGAGAGAAGAGAAGAGAAGAGAAGAGAAGAGAAGAGAAGAGAAGAGAAGAGAAGAGAAGAGAAGAGAAGAGAAGAGAAGAGAAGAGAAGAGAAGAGAAAATGATGAAGGAGGTGCTGTGCCATGGATAAGGTCATACAGAAACAGCAGCAGTGCAGATCTCACTCCCTTTGCACTGTGACTCTGCTTCTGGGGCCTTGTATGGTCCTGTAGAATTGAATTCTGGCACAGAAAATATTATTTTGTAGAGTTAAATCCTTTTGCTCTCCTGATCTGCCCCTAATTTGGAGAGGCAATATCAGCTTCATAACACAACTGCAGAGCAGTGAGGTTTGATTTGTCCTCAAACCTCCAAGAACTTGAGAAAATTTCAAGGACTTCAAATCCTGCATAACATAATTCAGGAAATGTGAAAAATTAGTGTGGAAAATCTTCTTCAGGAGCCTTGAAGCTGATCCAGAAAAGATTCCAGAGAGCTGCCCTCCTGAAAAACCAGGACAAAGTCCCAAGTTCTTCACCATTTATTCATAGAATAGTTGGGCTTGTGAAATACCTCGAAGATAATTGAATCTAACCATTAACCCATTATTACCAAGTCCACCACTAAACCAGGTCCCTAAGCACCACATCTACACATCTTTTGAACTCTTCCTGGCATGGTGATTCCCCCAGTGCCCACTCCACCCTCTGGAGGAGACAGGAAATCAAGCACTGATGGCATCACCCACATTCTGGGTCTACCCAACCCAGTATAGGGAAAAGTATAAGGTGAAACACTGGGTAATGCAGCTATTTTTATATTCTCTAGAGAAAAAAATCATAGTTATTCCTGAAGTATCTTTGTATTTACTAGTGATCCCATAAATATTTTCCCATTAAGTTGTTTAACATTTTTCCATTGAGTAAACTTCCAGCATTTGCAGTATCCCTCGGCAAGGGGGGATTATCTCTTGATTTACTTCACCTTGTGTGAAGTAAGTCCTTTGTTCTGACCTGCTATCATCTCAAGCACCCTTTTTTGTCTTTTCAAAGGAAAAAGAAAACAATAGTTGCTCTCTTTCATCCTCTTCATGCCATTCATAATCTGATAGACTATTATCATACTCTGCTTCTGTCATCTCTTATTCAGATGAAATATTCCTGGAGTACTTCATTGTTCTGTACCTTTGATCACTCTATTGCCCTTCCACACATCTTTCCCAGCTCTGCTGCATTCTTTCTGTGGGGGGAACAGCAGAACTGCTCAAAACATTCTCGAGACAGACACGCATTGAATTTTACAGAGGTGTAATAATGGCTTCTATTTTGATCTCCATTCCTTTGCTATTAATTCTTAACATTCAATTTGCTTTTTGTCACCGCCACTGAGCACGGAGGTGACACATTCATAGAACTGCTCGTTATGAACACCAACTCATTCCTGAGTAAGTAATAGTCCATTCAAAGCTCATCACTGTAGGTAAAGTTGGGATTGCTTTCTTTTTCCCATGTGTACCACCCTGAACTTGTTTCCCCCGAATTTTGGCTGCTCTGTAGTCACAGAATCACTCGGAATACAGGATTTGAACCGAGGCCTTGGGAAAAGCTTCCAAGCTTAGGTGCTAGAAGTAAGCATGTAGATTTAAAGTTTAAAGCTGAGATATGTTAAGTAGAAAAAAGCTTAGTTATAAAGTTTAAGATATAGAAAGAATAAAGTCGTTGCAAAGGTGACAGAATAAGTTTGTGTGAACAGGATTGGCAGAGAAAGGTCATACTGTAATTAGATGAAATTTCTTAGTGTTGGATTAGAAACATAAATATCCTTGTTGGCAGTGTTTTATTGGTTAGTAAGTCCTTAAAAGATCTTGTAACCATAAGTCTTGTGACTTGTGGTCATGCTCTCAACACCTGTAACAAGAACTCACGTTTTTCCGTGGAAGGTAAGAAAAATAAACCACACTTTCTTTTCTCTCTGCCTCATTCAGAAAAGGAAAGAATCCCTGTGGAATGTTGTATTGTGGGAGCAGTAGCCCACAGATAGGCTGTGGAACAGAAGCCTCTGTGTGTGTGTTTGCTTTTGGATCTTTTCTCCCGCTGCATTTTACGGGCGCGCTCCTGACTTTGCGTGCGGCCTCCCTTGGAATTTATTCCTTCAGGCTTTTTGATCACAGTAATAATCCCACAGTTAAAAAGGAGCCTTCCCCTTTAAATTCCCCAGTGCCAAGAAATGCACTTTGAAATATGAAGGTCAGCAAAGACTTTGGGAACAACTTTGAAAGCAGCTAAGCTGTGAGCGATCTCCCCGTCCTTTCATCAGATGCTCGGCTTTGCAGCTCCAGCCATCTTCAGGGATTAACTCCCATCAGCTTCCTGAACTGCTCTTGTGGAAAAGCACCCCAAACAGATGACTCTGCTAAGAAGGAATTAATCAATTAAGTAGAAGCAGGGAGGCCTACTCTCTGCTGAGGAAATGGTCCATGGACACCTTCCCCCTGCCCACCTCCTTCCTTCTGCCTTGCTCCAAAACTTGTTTTATTTATATTAGGTGGAGATGGAATTTTAGGTGCAGATTCACCACACACAAAAGAGCTTCCCTTCCTGCCATATTTTTATGAGATAAGCATGTTTTTTTCTAATGTGTAACTGTGAAATTTGAGGGTCCAGCAGCCTTCAGCTGCTGGAATATTCCTGGTGTGCATTTCCCAGTAAGCCAGACTGAACCATCTTGCACTGTCCTGCATGATGAGGGTTGTGGTGGAGGGTCTTAGCTTTTCTGCCTGCTTGTACAAGAGAAGATATTTGGGATCTGGCATTTCCAGAGCTATCCCAGAGGCCAGCTGAGTTCCCCAGTAAATCAGTTCTTTGCTTCTGCCTGGTGTTGGGTGAGTTGTGCAGGCTTGGATTCAGTGTTTTAGCCACATAACAGATATCTGGCCCAAGCTGGTTTTCCAAGGGCTTTCTAGTGTCCATGGGGAGAGAGAGAGGAGTTTTCAAGGAGAAAAATTACCCTTTCCTGAAATAGGTGTGAACCAGGTATCATGGAGTGGTCACTGGAGGTGTGAAGGAAAAAACCTGAGTGTGTTGGGGCCATCATGTCATCATAAATATCTGTACCTATTCAGGCCACCCATCAGTGTCCTAAAGATGGATTCACAGTGTTTGCCTCCTCTTTGTGTGCCAGTATAGGGAAACAAGGAATGCAGGCTCAGATGTCTCTTTTTCTCCCCCAGATCAAACTTCTTTTGACTTAAAAAGGGATCTTTCATGACAGCAAGAGTTATGAAATTAAGGTGGTGCTGAAGATGGAATTTAAGGGAGGTTCCTCCCATCTGCTCACTCTTGAGAGTGGAAAATTCCTGATGTTAAAAATTTTAGTAAAGGGCAAAGAATCTGAATTTTTATTTCTGAGTTGCCATGTCAGCCTTCACAGCCACATGGACAGAAAGAATGGATATGCTCTGAAGAAAGTTGGGTTTGTGGCCTCTGTAAAAGCAGTTCTGCATTTCTCCTGCTGTCTGCAGTGACCTTCTCCCAGGAAAAATCCATTCTCAGCTTCAGGAGCACTTAGAGCCCAAGTCACAGCTTTTATTAACAGGAGAGTTAGAGTTTCTCTTGCAGAAGTGAGATGATTTCTACATTTCCTTTCAGAAATAATCCTTGTGACCATGTCTAGGATAGACTGGGTATGAGGTCATTCCCCTGTCACATTCACTCCATCAGATCAAGTGAGGAGGAGGCAAATTAACACTCCTGGTTTTGGTCCTGAAGGGAGGCTGATCTACAGGAGAGGGTGACTTACATCCATCTAATTCCCACCCTAAACCAATTCCTGGGCTATTTATCCTCATTTTCACTGATGTTAGTGCTGTCATTTTTATTAAGTACCTCTTCATCCTCCTTGGTGCTTATCCCAGGTTTATTTAGGAAAGTGCTTTAATACATGGAAAATATCTACTATTTGTCAGCTTATTTCCAGCTGGGAAGGTGTTTGAAGTGTGCCTGTGCAGGGTTCAGGTGGCAGGGAGACAGAAATGTGTGAAAAGAACCAGTTAACATCAAAACTCCTTCCCACAGAGATCCCTCCTTCTTTCCAGAGGCTGCTTCATCAGGTTCTGTGGGATACCTCTTATTTCTGGATACCACAAGAACACCAGTGGTCTCATAATTCCTGCACAGCTCCTTTCCTGCTGTCACCCATCTGGCTCCATGGATGATTCATGCTTTTGGTTATAGTTTGGGATAAAACTCCAGTTTTTCACAGAAACATTAAATCATAGATTAGTTTGGGTTGGAAGGGACCTTAAAGATAATTCAGTTCCAATCTCCTGCCATGGGCAGGGACACCTTCCACTATTCCAGGTTGCTCCAAGCCCTGTCCAACCTGGACACAGTCTCTCAGAGTAACCTGCTCTAGTGCTCAACCACCTTCACAAAAAAATGGGTTTTTAAATTTCTTTTTTTTTTAATTCCTTCAAAGAGATTTTCTTTATTTATATTTATATGTCCAGTATGTCTGTGTCTCTCCTGCTCTGGGAAGCACTCCACATGTGCTCAGCAGAGGGGAAGGATCATCCCCCTCAACAAGCTGTCAATCCTCTTCCTTAAAAGAAAAAAAAAAAAAAAGTCCTTCTCCTCTGAAAAAGCCAAGACCAGAAAGCAAATCTGTGCTGTCTGTTTGAGAGCTGCAGCACACAGCTGAGCACTTTCAGTGCCCAGCACACTCAGTCCTCAGCTAAGATATTTTTGTAACAGGGAATTCCAATAAAGTCAGAGGATCTGCAGCATTTTTAAAGTTTATCAAGATCACTTTTGCAGCAGTAATCAGCGTTGAAATGGAAGAAATAAAAGGAAGAGGAAAAGGCGTTTTTATTTTGGGATTGAAAGTTAAGACCTTTCAGATTGTACCATTTCCTGACTTTAATGAGCAGGGTATCTTGATCCAATCTTTTTCACTGCATTTTTGTGCCGCAGTCACAGGATTTTTTTATTTTAAAGGACACAAACCTGCAAAGATTTCACCCAGCTCTGCTTGAGCCTTCTGGAAAATGACAGTTTTGGAGAGGATTGCAGGGAGTAACTGGCAAAAAGACTGGGCCTGTGGTTTGTATTTGCATGTTCATTTAGATAAAAAAGAGAAAGTGGCTGATGACAGAGAGGCAGCTCTGCAGGTTCAGTGCCCCTTGATTTCCTGACCCTCAAAATCTTGTTAACAGGATACAATCTATAGGAAAAAAAAAAAAAACTCTTATTTTTGGCTTAATTACAGTATTAACAGTTGGATCAAAATATAATACTCATTATTAGTCTAGTTATATAACACTCAGCACAAAGCAGCACAGAAAAGCAGCATTAATAATGAAATCAAAAGCATTATGTGAAATACCTGTCTCTGCACCTGTTTCTACAGGTGCTGGTGGTGTGAGGATGCACTGCTGCCTAAAATTTATCTCATCACTGCCAGCAAAGCACAGAACACCCTGAAATTAAGTATTTGTGCTGGACCAATTGTGGCACTAAAATTGAAGCCAGAGATGTCTCAAAAGCAACACGTGTTTTCCTGGAAAAACCTTCTCCTCTTTGAGCAGTTCCTCTGCATCATCACCTTTCCTTCCACGCTCCACATGGTGTCAGGGAGTGTCAGGATTTTTGTTTTCTTTAAAAGAGCTGAGCACTTGTTAGTTGCCATAAAGTTGTTTATTGTAAAGGCACACCAGTCTCAAAAGGCAAAAGTCCCAAAGGTTAAAGTCCATGATAAAGTTTTAGACTCCATGCTAAAGTTTTCAGCACCGAGTCCCAAACAGAAGTAAAGTCCTGATTAGAAGCAGAAGCAGCTCCTGGTGCAAAGCCCTGAGAGGGCAGGAGCTGCAGCCCAGTGCAGAGTCCTGAGCAGAGGCAGAGGCTGCAGCCTGGTGCAGAGTCTCGAGGGGCAGATGCTCCCTGGCTTTTCCTTCTTCTGTTCTTCTTTTTCTTCTTCTTCATGTGGTGGTAGTGATGATGATGATGGTGGAGGAAGAGAGAGTGAGAGAGCTCTCACTCCAATACACAGATTTTTATTTACAAATTACCCAATGAGCTAAAAACACGAATCTGAAGCATTTCTTCTTAACCTATTACAATTCTAGTTTCTTGGTACGAAATTTTACATATGATCTACACATATGGCCTATCTGTTCTATCTGAAAAATGTAAGCAATATTCTCACTATATTTTTATTATGTCTAAAACGATGTTTTGGAGCTCTCATGGAGACTTGGTTTTTTAAGACTTGTTTTCTACACTGACACCCAGGACTATGTTTCTGAACCCTCACTGCAGCTTGTTGATCTCTCTCTGAGGAGCCCAGGCCTCTGTTTTTCAGACTCCAACAAGGGAGAAGCTCAGCTTTCCCATCAGTGGGGCTGAAGAGAGCAGGTAACAGAGGGAGGTGGGTGTATCTTCCATGGGACAACCAGCTGCCCTTTATCCTGGCTGGGATTCTGTGGGTGGGATCCAGCTGTGCCAACACAGCCACCAAATGCCATTTGAGATGTCCCAGCCTGTCCTACCTGGTCTCCACTTCCAGCCCAGAAGGGCACAGCTCTCCAGCTGCTCCTGTGCCATGCCCCCACCCTCAGGGCATCTCAGGTGGCACTTGGTGAAGCATTTAGAAAAGCATTTAGAAAAGTGTTTCACCACTCCTCTGACCTGCAGGCCAGGTGAGCTGTCTGACATCCTCTGTTTTTCTAAGTATAGGCAGGAAACTGGAGATGTCTGGGCTGTTTTTCTCCAAGCTGTTCCAAAGTCAGAAATTGAAAAAAGAAAGAATATTTCTTGATAGCTGCTGGGCTCAGGGACCTGTTTGTCTTGGTTTCATGAGAACATAATTGAAAGCCAGGCTGTTTTCCACTTCATTCTGTGTTTGGGTTCATCCCCTCAGCCATAACTTCCCACAGCCCCTTTTACTGATGAGCACAAAAGCCTGCTTTTCAAAGAACATCTTTTCCTGTGGTTTTGGTCCTGCTCCTACAGAGAGAAGCCTCAGAGCAGTACAAAACAAACACACTGGGTTTTGCCACACGGCAACAGCCTCCTCTTGATCTCCTCCTCAGTTTAAGAATTTCTCAAGCCTCTTTTCACTCTCAGATGTGTTATAGAGGAGCAGTGTGGAAGATCAGAGATCATTCCTGCTCTAGAGCCCAGAGGATGCCCTGTGCAGGTCCATACCCAGAGATGTCTCCCTAGAACATGCAGTGGAGGGCTGCTGCCAAAGCACACCCTGCAGATATTTATCTGTGGAGTTCTTCCTGTTAATGATACCCCCCAGCACTCTTAGCTGAGCTGGCTCTAATGCTTTCCATGCCATCCCTTTCCTGATCCAGGGAATTGCTTCCACTCTTACTTGGTGCTTTTAAGCAGTTTGACTTCTCCAAAGAGCTGCAAGGCTGTTCTCATTTTTGATTTTTTGGTCCTGATCTTGCCCCTGACAGAGACACATCTTCCCTCCAGCCAGGAAAACAGGAAAGTGCACTTTGTTCCCAGTGTCTGGGATAAACTTTGTGTTGAAAATAAAACTACACCAAGAGCACAGTCACAGCCCCTCTGTGTCTGTCCCCACAGTGAAATATGGTTTTTCTGAGTCCACAAATCTTCTTCTGCCTTGCAAATAAACTTGACAGTGAGCCCTCCTTCATGTTTTAAGTCTGATGGCAGGTGCTGAAACACTCACCTGGCCTCTCCACCACAGCCTATTTAAAGCTGAGATGAGGAATCCTTCCTACATTTGCAAGGCTTAGATTTTATCTGGATGACAGAAGTCTAATTTTAGCATGTTTTCCAAATCCAAGCCTGGGGAAGGTGTTGGTGATGGTGTTACTGGTTCACACGCAGTGGAGAAGTTGAGAACTGGGGAGAAGTGGAGATAAAATCCCAGCAAATCTTCTTTTCAGGTGGATCCTCTGCTGCTTTCTCTAGTCCAGGTGTGGAGGTGTTGGCACATTTGGTCTGCAGCAGGCAGGGAGGGGCCCTGGTGGGTGTGGGAAGGGTTGGGACACCCTGGTGACACCTTCCTTAAAGGATCCACTCACCAGGAAGGTGAGCAGCAGCTGGGACATCCAGGGGTGCTGCAGGGAAGGGGAAGAGCCTGCAGTGCTAAAAATTAGGAGTGAATTGGTGCTGAGGGATGGGGATTGTGAGACCTCAGCTCTCTCCCTGACCTGAGATGACTGCATCTTGGTGAGGTGTCGTTTTGGGGACAAAAAGCACCACTTCAACACCATTTGTTTGGTGTCATCTTGAAACTTGAGAGAATTGTTCTGGTTTTCACCTCCAGCAATGTACCTCTGCCTGCCTTACCTGCCTGCTGATTCAGAGGCCTCTTCCAGACCCACATCACTTTCCTGCCTCTTTATATCCCAAATTTCACCTTAACAGAGGTGGGGTCTACCAGGAAGATTTGATGTGGATGGGTTAGGGACTGATGGACTTTATTCCATGATGAATGAACACCTCTCTACCCTTGACTCTCAGGGTGAATGTGACCCAGACACAGCCCTGGTGCATTTGGTTAATTTTTGCCTTCTCTCTTGCTTCTTCCTTATTCTGACAAGAAAAAAGAAGGGAAGAGCAGAGGGGCTGCTCAATTCCTGATCTGACAGTACCCCTGGAAGGTCAAAGGAACACCAAATTGTGATGAGACTGGCACATTTTTAATTCTCTCTCATTACAGCCTCTGTTAAACTACATTACAATAATTGCTTTAGTTCTGCTATGGTACTTTCAGGTCTCTTAATGCAGCTGTCAGCCCAGTGTGCCAGGAACTAACACCAGCAAAAAAAAAAAAAAAACAAAATTTTAAAAAAAGGAAAGGAGAAGAAACATAAAAATGAAAAACTGGCAGACTGGCAGAGAGGAGCCAAATTTGGGATGGGAGCAGGAGATGTTGAAGTCCAGGTTTGCCAGGGGTGCTGCTCAGACCCTGCTGCTGAGGGAGCTCTGTGAGCTGCAGACAAGGTTTGGACTCTCACATCCCACCACAGGGTTTGCACAAACCCTGGTCATGGAAATGGTGGAGTTTTGCACTCTGCAAGGTCTGGCACGATGGGAAGAGGATGCTGAAGAGGCATTTTGGATTTTGGATTTGCTTGAGAGGTTTTGAAGCACCCCTCCATGTGTGGCACTCGTTCTAACAGCCCCCTCCTTGTGGCACGAATTTGGGACTAACTCAGCTCTGAGGATCCACTGCAGGACTGACATTTACTCACAGCACATGGACCATGGAAAGGGAGGATTCATCATCCACACCGAGGTGTTTGCTCAGCTCAGGAGCCCTCCCAGGCTCTGTCATCACAGCTTTCATAGAGTTATAGAATCATGGGAGTTGAAAGGGACCCAGAAGGATCATTGAGTCCAACTCCTGGCTCTGCAAAACCCTCCAAAAACCCCACCATGTGCCTGAGGGTGTTGTTCAAACACTTCTTGAACTCTGTCAGGCTTGGGGCTGTGACCATTTCCTGGTGAAGAACCTTTTCCTGGTACCCAGCCCATGGCACAGCTCCATGCCATGATCCTTTTTGCAGCCACTCCTGGATTATTTGTTGTCATTCTCAGACAAGTGAACCAGCTGTGCCTGAGCCCACAGCCAGCTCTGCATCCCAAATCCTTGTGTTCCTCCACATCTACAGCACCATCTGCACCCCAGATCAGCAGCTCCTCATGCAAACTCTCCCTTCCCACCCTCAGAAATGCTGCCCTAAACCACTGCCTGCTTCAGGAAACCATAAACAAACCCTTTAAAAACACACTCCTTCCCTCCCCACATGTGCACTCCAAAATAATCCCACCATGAAAACATCCCCTTTCTCAGCCCCACACCCTTCCACACATGCTGTCACACTTTCTCCATTCCCACAACCATCCCATATTCATTAATGCCTCCATAGGAATTTTCAACTGTGAGAAGAATTGTTCGTAATTAGTTAACAAGAAAGAAAAATAAAGTCTCCTAAGCTGTCAGCAATCCTCCAGAAAACCAGCAACAGATCTGAGCACCATTTGGTCTAATTAGTCTTGATATTTCACACAACATATTTCTCAATTTTTGGTGGAGAAGAGGATTTAAATAAAAACCTCTGAGGAGAACAACAGGAGTATTTTTGTGGAGGGATTCAGTGGCAAAGCCAAAAGGAACTCTTAATCAACAAATGTGCATTTATATCCCTTTACTGAATCTTTCACAACAGTTGCTTCATCTTCTGCTTCTGTGGGCATGTGCAGGCCTGTGGTGGGGCCAATCTGCAGCTGACATGGATCAAAATAGTTCTTTTGTCAGTATATCTTCAATTTCTCTCCTGTGGTGAGGTTGAAAGCCATTGGTACTGCAGGAGGGTGGGGTTTGTTGGTGGAAGGATGCTGAGATTTACAGCACAGGATCCAAGTGCCTCATTCCCACCTCGACACCTTCATGGATATCCACATGAACATCCCTGGATATTTCCACCTCACACCTTCAAGGCTGCAGCGAGGGTTGGGCTCTGCTGTCCCATCCCTGCAAGTGCCCAAGGCCAAGTTGGACATAGCATGGAGTAAAACCTGCTCTAGTGGGAGGTGTCCCTGCCCATGGGTTTGGAACAAGATGATCTTTAATGTCCCTTCCACCTCATGCCTTTCTATAATTCCATGATTTTGTGTCTCAGAACAAAATTATGCAGAGCAAGTGAAACCTGCCTCCACCAAGAGGTGCTTTTCAACCCACACATGGTGTCTCCAGGGTTCCTCACATTCTTGGGTGGAAAACTAGATTTTGAGGTGACCCCCTCAAGCTTGGAGCAAATTACAGGTTGTGCATGATGTGTGCAGGGGAGGAGTGTCCACGTCCCCTCTGTAGCCAGGAGGAAGAAGATGGGTGCTGTCACCACGTGAGGCATCCAAGAGGGAGGCAGGACTGTGGGTGCCAGTCTCAGTCTGGGCAACCACCAGGGACACAACAGAGAATCTGCCTCTGAGCAGGTGTCTCGTGTTGCAAAGCAGGATGTAACCAGCAGTGTGTGTTCTGTCACCATCTGTTAAACCAGCTGGGGCAGTGATCCTGATCTCATGGGAGATATTCTCTGTTAATGGACATCTGTTAAACCAGCTGGGGCAGTGTTCTTTATCTTTCCCACAGCCCATNCTGCTCCACCAGAACCACATCTGTCACTGCAGGAGGATGCAGCCACCATTTAATGGGACTGCTGCCAACACCCTGACTGACTGATGGGGTGTCAGCTTGGATTCTGACTCTGGCAGTGCTTTGGGTTTGTTCTTTGTAACACTGTATTTCTATTTTAATTTTCCTAGTAAAGGACTGTTATTGCTATTCCCATATCTTTGCCTGAAAGCTCCTTAACTTCAAAATTATAATAATTTGGAGGGAGGGGGTTTCCATTTTCCATTTCAAGAGAGGCTCCTGCCTTTCTTAGCAGACACCTGTCTTTCAAACCAAGTCAGCACGTCACCCTCAGTGATCTCTATCAGGAGAGACAGGCGGTGTGGGCACTGGAATTTCGTGTGGTTCATCTCTCCTGCAGACAGCATCCACTTCTCATCGCTTGAACGACAGCTTTAACTGCACTGATGATCTCAGCTCCACCCCAGCTGCCTGCAGGCAGCCAGGACGCTCAGCTCAGGTGCAGATTTGCAGATTAAAGATACTCCAGAGGGGAGGGGAGCTTAGCTGTGTAAACAAAGATGTTCGATGGCATTTGTAGTTAAGGATGGATTTACAAACAGGCCCACAGGTGAGTTCATGAAGATCTCAGCATCAGTGTCAGTGATCAACCCAGGGCTCACAAAATCCTCTGCTTTAGGGTGAGATAAAGCACTTCTTGGTGGCTTTAGGATTTTGTAGGATTTGGCAGGAGAATGGACACCCAAATCCCATGGAGACCCGTTCCTCACAGACCCCCAAATTCAGATCTTTTTATGGTCTGGTTGACAAGGTGGTGTTAGGTCATCATGATCTCAAAGGTCTTTTCCAACCTGGTTGATTCTGTGACAGCATCCTGCTGATAAACATCCTTGGATAAATGACATTTCTGATAAACTCTCAGCTAACAAACTGTAAAAATTTCACCCCTCCCAAAAAAACCCTCTGCAGGAAGTCCAACAGCACTTATTCTAAGGACTTGAAAAGTACTTTCATTATACTCACAAACTATTTTAATTGATTTTTTCCATTTTTTTTTTCCAGAAAAAAAACAACCCTCTGCTGTTAATTGATCCCTTGGCAGCTCCAGAAAAACTCCAACATTGTTTATGCAGAATTTTGTCAACCTTGGGAGAAAAATCAGTCCTGGGATGAGCTGCAGCTTTTACCTCTGCAGTGTTAGGACTGAAAGAAGCAATAGTCACTAAGTAAAGGATGGACATCCTAGACATAAATACTGAAAAATAAAGCTTTCAAAGGACTTTGAAAACAGAAGTTATGTGAATTTCTTTCTCCAGACAGAGCAACTGAGGCCCAGAGATGAGGGGCCAGGAGGACATTCCCAGCACTGAAGAGCAATTGAGGTGCTGTCCCATCTCCTGGGACATCTCCCATGTCCAGGATTTAACATGATGGATTCTGGAAT
Source organism: Buphagus erythrorhynchus (assembly GCA_013400855.1). NCBI lineage: Eukaryota > Metazoa > Chordata > Aves > Passeriformes > Sturnidae > Buphagus > Buphagus erythrorhynchus. The sequence goes on along the minus strand of VZTT01058343.1, from coordinate 55,683 downwards.
CGGTTTGCCCCCCAGCCTGGGATTATTCATTTCCCAAAGTGTTTTCAAGCCTATTTTTCAGCTTATTTCCATAGTTAGGAGTAAAGGTGATCACTTACAGGTATTTTCAAAGTGTTTAGTTTTAAAAATCTCTGCTTTAAGCTCTTAAAACTCATTATAACCTCAGGAATCCAGTCTCCTGGTAGATTAATAACAACTAGTTCAAGAAGCAGGGTCACAGGGCATATGGTGGGGACAAATTTAAAGATTTTCCTATTCAGCCATGAATACAAGAGACCAAAAGCTGATTTTATTCATTTATTTTACATGGTACTGAGGAAGGAGGAGAGGGGTTTTGTGGAAGCAGGAAGAGACATGAAGGGGAAGATATTTAGCATCTGGATTGGAACCTGTCTGCAAGTTTAGCAGCTGTTTTTACCAAATGGGACAAATCCTCCCCCAAAACAAACAAGCTGTGGTGTGTACAGCGCTAAATCTTCAAGAAATAAAAAAAGGAAAAGGAGGTAGGTGAGATTTAAACTGGTTTGCTGCCTCCACCAGTGGTCCTGCAGGGAATTTTGCAGTTGTTGAGAGGTTAATGTGGGTCCTGACTGTCCACCTGGCTCAGCCTCCCTGCTCCTCTGTGCTGGATATGGAAATCTTTTCCATTTGCTGTCTTCAGGTGGGGAACAGCTCAGCCAGGGAGCAGTAATGGAGCCCAGCAGGGAACAGCTGTGTTCATCTGTTGCTTTGTGGATGAAAAATGTTGCCTGGAATACACAGAAGAAACCAAATCCCTGCTCACTGCAAACCCTTCGTGAACCCCAATGTTTGGTAACTGTGAGGAAACTTTTCATGCTCCAGAGGGGAAGAGCCTGAGGCTGTGAGAGGAGAGGTGGAACAGTAAAAAATACAGAATTCTTATCCCTGGCTGGAGATATCACCCAGAAATCCATCCCCATGGATCTACTCACTCCCTCCTCTGCCACAAAAGCCAAAGGATGTCCCTAAACATGTTGATGTCCAGTACCAGAGCTGCAAATGACACATAGGAGGGACAAGGGTTTGGGATTCTCTAGGGGTAGGTTTTGGCCTTGCTGAATTTGGTCCTGTATGGTTCAGGGCCATGAAAGAACTGAGGAACTAAAGGCAGGTAGTGGTGCCTCATTTTGCACACATTTTTGGAGCAGTCCTCTCCTCATAAAACCCAAACTGCTTCCCAGGGCTCCATGCAGCTTCAAAGCAGCTTCCCTGACCATCTGCTGTGCCTGTGCAGCTCTGGGGTTCTACCAGCACATTCTCCTTCATGAAATGGGGTTGGGCAGCCACAGCACCTGGGCTGCACCTCCTTGGAATTCCTCCTGTGCAGCCTGACAGGTAACAGGTGCTTGGGAAGATCCTCAGAATCTCTGGTCTGTCCAAAAGCTCTTCATTCTCTTTCATGCCTACTTCTAGGATTCCTTCCTTCCTCCCTTCCTTCCTAAATCAGAGAAGATGCCAAGTTGGAATTGGAATCATCAGCTCCAACTCCTGGCCCTGCACAGAACCATCCCCACCTTGTGCCTGAGGATGTTGAGTTCTATTTTATCTTTTCCAATCCCCACTTTTCCCTGTCCCTCTTACACCCTCCCTGCAGTGCTCCCTGCCAGAGGATGTGCAGACACTCAGCACACACCAGCCTTGTTCCCACCCAAGGATTTATCTGCTGCCAGAGCTCTCTGCCTCCAGGATCTCCCCACATCTCCTGCCACCTCCTCCCCGTGCAGGCAGGAGCAGGACCCAGTGTTTTATGTGCCCTTGTCACCAGCAGATAAATGAGAGCTGGGAGGACAGAGGGGGTCACAGCACATGAACCATGACCAGACCCCACCACCACCCACCCCTCCAGCACAGTGATGATTTCTGCCTCCATCTCCCACCCTGACAAGGTGCAGGACAGATGGGGAGCACTGGTGATAAAAGGGACCCTGATCATTAAACACAGGGCTGTGATAAGCTGGATCACATCCCTGGGATTCTCCCTGTGGTGATGCTGTAGTATGGAGAAGGCTGGGTGTGATTTTGGGCTTTCCACACCTCATTGTTTTGTCTAGCACAGCCTGGCTTTGTTTTTGCAGCTCCCTTTGACATAATCTTCCAAAATACATCTGAATTTCCTCCCTAGACAAGTATCATACATTTCCTTTCCTTGTGCCATCTGAGATGCTCCAGGCTAGCAGATGTGACACAGGCTGAGACTCCCAAACCCTTTGGAAATTGTGCTGGGGCCAGGTAGGGAATGGGATGTCTAAAATGACACCTATTTGCAGACAACCCAAGGGTCTGGCTTCTCCCAGGCTCAGCAGCAGCCAAGTAAATTCTTCCTCGTGCTGGAAACATTCCCAACATTTGATCTGCACAATATTCCTTCAAATTTCACAGCTCCTGGCAGGAGGGAGGTCTGAAGTCACCCCCAAAAGTCATGACAGGTTTATTCAGGGAAGGAGTGCCACCACCATAGGTTTATTCAAGATTTTCTGGCAGTAGGCAAATAAAAATGTCAGAGAGCAAGAAGTTATTTTAAATAGCTGAGGTTCTTAGTGAAATGAAAATTGATATTATTAATATGGGATGAAGTCACATTTGTCCAGGATCCCAACTCTCATGTCTGTGGCATTGCCTGCACCTTGTCATGGCATTTTTAGACTTAAAATTTACTAAAAAAAAAAAAAAAAAAATCTGTGCTGTGTGACTTAGTGGAAAAGTGGAGAAAAAGGAGGAAAAACTTTAACATTTGGGGATTTGTTTTGGTCGAATTATACAGGTTTGAGTTTCCCTTGGAAATGTGTAATTTATTATCTCTGTCCCAGCTGTTGTCTGTTGTTGTCTGGAAAGCTGAGAAGGAATTTGGATGTCTTGCACCTGGGGAGCAGGTGGATTTTGGGAAGGACATTGATTGGACTGAGGTGCTCCTGAGATCCAGCCCAGTCTCCCAGGAGCAGCTGATCACAGACTCCAAGTCTGAATTTTCACCGGAGATGGAAGCAGGAGAGGGACTGAAGAATGAGGAATTGCAAGAGAGATAAGAAGAGGAGGAGGGTAAAAAAAAAAAATCCCCAAAGATGTTTCCAGAATGAACATCTGTTAGGAGGGAGTGTGGGAAATAAAATAATAACAACAGCAGCAGCAGCATAAACAACTTGACTCTCCTACCTGCTTCTGAATCCCTCCTTTTCTCCTTCTTTCAGGAATAACTTGGCTGGTGATCTGCTCCCTGCCACACCCCAAGCTCTCTGTCAGCAAGGGAAAGTTTCCTGGTGGCTCAGAGGTTTGCAGAGCACATCCCAGGTGTCAGATGCAAGAGGAAAGTTAAAAGAGAGAAAAAATTTGTTCAGCAGAGCATCAAAAGCAAATATTCCTTTGGCACTGTCATTGATTCCACACCTTCCCCAGAAGTTCCTCACCGTTATTTAAATCACTTTATCCTGTTAATCCACAAAAGGCAGGTGAGATTAGGCTGGGTTAGCACAGAATTGCAAATATATTATTGGGATCCTTTCTGTGAAGACAAATAGGCCTTAAAGCACTTTAATGCCTGATGCCAGAACGCTGTGCTTAATTAAGCAGCTACAGGGGCCATTTACAAATGTGATTTCTGCATTGATTATCTATAACTCTCTCTGCAGCCCCTATTAACAGCCTCCTATGGAGAGGATTGTTTCCCATAAGTGGCTCATCCGGGGAGATGGGGTGCCTGCCTTTGCCAGGCATCCTATTCCAAATGATCAACCTGAAAATATTGACTAATCAGCAACAAATGTTGATGGGGCAGAGGAGGAGGGATAAATCTCCTCGGGGGCTTGTGAGGGGAGGACAACAGTGATGAATCTGCAGATTAAAAGGCTGTTGCATTATCATTAGGGAAGGATGGGATGTGTAAAAGTGTTTTAGGCCACATCCCAAAGCTTGTCCTGTGTGTTTTTGTAGAAGGCTGGATAAAAGCCTTGCCCAAGGTAAGAGGGAGAGATTTGGGTGCCCTGTTGAAATGGTCACTCAATAAAGTGTCCAGAGGAAGCTGTCAGAGTCAGGACAGGCTGGTTGTAAAACCCTTCCCAGGAGGATCTCAGAACAATATGCAACATTTTCTGGCATAACTTCCCACTGATTTCTATGGAGCTGTTCTGCTGTAAGTCACCTGCTTTCTGCCCTTAAATAACCAAGTTTTACAGCCTCCCTGCCAAGAGGGATAGCCAGGAACAGAGCTGCTTCTTTGTCTTCCCATCAGGAGCTGCTGGCTGCCTTATGGGCTACTTGAAAAACAAGATTTGGGCAAAACTGGGAGAAAGCACAAAAGAATCCCCTCAAAGAGAGAATCCAGCAGGAAAGGCACACAAACACTGTCCAAAGAACACTTCCAAGGGTGAGGCATCCACAAGTTCTCTTGGCAGGGGAGAGGGATAGCCCAGCATCTCTAGCAACAAAAATAACATTATCCCATGTAGGGAAAAGCCTCCAGATTTCCAAAGGCAGGGTTTTTTGGTTTTTTTTTTTTTGCAAATAAAGGACATATTCTGTTCTGGAAGGAATAGCCTTGTGCCCACTTGTGTCAGTGAAGCAAAGGCATCATCCCTCAGCTGATGGATGGAGCCAGCCCTATCTCTTGGAATTTTCCTGAGAGGAGCATGGAGCTGCCTGGGGATGAAATCTGCCTCTTCCCAACTCCCTGTGTGCCCTGGGAAGGAGAGGGAAAAGCAGCACACACAGAAGAAGAAAAAGGGAGAAAAAAAAGGGAAAATGTGTCAATAATTTAAGAGACAAAGCTCCTGCCACGGAACCCAATCTCTCCCAGGCGCCCGCAGCAGCTTTTGGACACCTTGATTAATCATAACTGGCTACATATTATTTCCCTATAAGCAAACTACAATGTTACTCATACAAACAGCTTAATCTTGACAGCTGCAAAATGCCAGGATTTAATGTGGGATGGAGGGAGTTTTGCCATATGGTGCCACTCCAGGCCTGAGACGTTCTAATCCACAGCATATTGCCTGCCGGATACAGCCATTTCAGGGAATGCCTCCCTTCCCTCCTAATTGCATTTGCTGTCTCCAGTTCACGTTGTCTCCTCTTTTTCCTGCCAGCACAGAATAAATCAGTCTCTCAGGGGGAGCTTGGGTTGGGTTGTTTTCTTTTCTCGGTTTCTGTCCTTGAGAGAAGGGGGCTGGAAAGGCTCTGAGGGTTCCTGTAGGGCTCTGGGGGTCACACACCCATCGTGGCTGATCCCATTCCCAGCCCATTGTCCTGCCAGCTCAGGGAAGGATCCCTGATTATGTCCACGTTCACTGGAATTGCCAGGTGGCTTGTGCAGGGGAGACTTTTCATCTCCTGCTTGCTAATCCCCTTTCCTTCCATCAAACAATGGCAATGTTAACTTCAGCTTTTCCCTGCTCTCTGTCTGAAATCTGAGGATGTGATCAAGTTTTCCACTCCTGTTTGGAGATGTGAGCACAGGGTGGCCAAAAGGCAATGCCAGGGTGAAAGGGGAATGTTTTGGGCTCAGGAGAGGATAAATTGGCTGGTTTGTGTGTGTCCCCACCTTTTTCCTCTCCCTATTGATGGAATGTGTGGAAACTGCTGGGTCCTGGGCAGGAATGAGGTGCTGTGGGCACCATCTGTGTGGTGGTGGACAACAAATTAGGGAAACCCTCTGTATCCTTTATTTCCCAGCACCAGGCAGGACAAGTCTGGGATTTTACACCAACTGTGATTGAACACACAACTGTACAAAAATGACCCAGGATAAATGGAAATCAGCCTGGTCACCACCTTCCATGCAAGATCTCTGCTGTGCCTCTAACACAGAATCATTTAGGCTGGGAAGGACCTCATCAATTCCAGCTCTTAACCCAGCACTGCCAAACCCACCACTGGTCCATGTCCTAAACACTCCTGCCTGCACATCTGTATTTGCTGTCCCTTGGTTCTCTGCAGGTCTCAGGTCTCATTCTTTCTGACCAAGGAAGGGAATTTTTTTGCACTTTTCCATTTTTTTACAAAGGTTCGGTTTGTTTGGGCTTGTGGTTGTCCTTTGCAGCTGCTGAAAAAGGAGAAAGTTTTGCCAACTAAGCTATTACAGCTCCTGCAGGCTCTCAGAAGGCTTGGATGCATTTTCCAACTCTGTTGCAGAATTCCTGTGTGACCCAGCTCATACAATTTTTATAAGTTTCATTTTTTCTTTCCCTTATGAAAAAATAAAATAAGCAAGATGCCTTTTTTTTCTTCCTGTTCCCTTGCTCTTCCTGCTGGTTCCTACCAATTGCTCTGTTACATTCTTATGGGGTGGATAAGCCCTCAAATTTAAGTCCCTTTCTCTGACAGTGGTGTCCACCTTGCAGCCCCTTTTTATGCCATAAAGGCAGGATTGTCCACAGACATTTGAGGCAGGACAGGAAAGCCATGGGGTGAAATTACAGCAGAAAGATTAACCTTGGTCTTAGGAAACAGTGAAAAGTGAGGGAAAATGGGGAAGATTGTTCTGACCCTTGGGGCAATCCTGGTAATTGGTTTGTCAGGGAGCAAAACCATTGTCCAACTTCTTCCTGGATCTCTGGCAGTCAAGGGGCCTTTCCCTGTTCCAGCACCCCGATGCTCTTGTCTTTTGTCTTTCCTCATGGGCTAAATCTCCCTGGTCCCAGTAAAAGCCCAGACTTTGCTCCCTCATGCCCAGTCTCCCTGAAAAGAGCCCCTGTTTCTCCCAGGAAGGTGCCTGAGGGCAGACTGATACATGATGCATTTTGTTAATCAGATCTGTGCCATGACTCAAATGATGGAAAGGCACATGGTAATTCTTTGGGCTAAATAATTCACGTTAAAGCACTTCTTTGTTGCCCCTTTTACCACATAAATCCATAACTCAGTGTGGAAAGGGGAAAGAAAGGTTAATTGCCCACTTGCCCAGGTGGAATTGTGATGGGATTCATCTTCCCCCATCTCAGATGTCTGATGACAGGACCCACAGCTCAAATTCATGTCTTTTATGCAAAGCAATTGCTGCACAGCTCTTGCTAGGAACACAACATGAACAGAAAGGACTGGGAAATCACTGGGACAATTTTCCTGGCTAAAAGACACTGAAATCTTGTGATCCTCCTTCCTCCAGATGTGCTGCAAGGCTTCACCTGTGCCCAGGGTGGGAGCTGATGGGGTGGGAGCAGGGTTAAATAATGGCTGCTCATAATGAACTGTCTAAACTGGAATATTTGAATATTTTGGGTGGGAATGGACCTTAAGGATCATCTTGTTCCAGTTCCTGNTCACCCTCCCAGCCAGGAATTCCTTCCCAATATCCCATCCACCCCTGCCCTCTGGCAGTTTTAAGCCATTCCCCCTTGCCCTGTCCCTCTATCCCTTGTCCAAAGTCCTTCTCCAGCTTTCTCAGAGCTCCTTTAGGTACTGGAAGGTTCTATCAGATCTCCCTGGAGCTTTTTGTTCTCCAGGCTGATTGGGGAGCTTCCATCAGTCCTGATTTTAGGGACCCTTTAAAAAAAAATCAACTCTTGCCCAGTTACTTAAACAAACCTTGTGAGCAGTGGGAGAAAGGAGCACTTCCAGACACCTCATCCTGCAGCTATGGCCTCCAGGAGAAAATGATGGATTGTGCCATGGAAACAGGAATGATCTGGGGCTGACTGGCTCAGACACAAACTCTGCTCAGTGGCCAGGGGATGTCTAAGGTTAAACCAAAGGAATTCCAGCTGGAATTCCCCACTGGGCTCCATTCAACACCAGACCAAACAGGTCATGGATAATTGTCCAGGACTCTTTTCCTGCTCTTTCCTCTCTTCCTGGCAGTAGATAAAGTTGTTATTTTAAGCATAACACATTTGCACACAAATGGGGGTCCGTGTCATGAGCAACAAATCATGTCTGGGCTTAGCAAGAGTGAATATCCACTCACCTTGTAAGTGCTGTCCCTGCTGTCCCCAAAGCCACAGCTGCCAGCTCTGGAAAAGGGGCTGGATTGGAGCACTCTGAGAAAAATGCTGCCTGGGACACTCATGAGGCAATTTTTTTTTAAAAAGCATCAAAAAAGGTTCAGTAAAGTTCACCCTCAATTCTTCTCAAGAAATGTATTTCACTATTGCTGAGAATATTAAGAACTGCACAAGCACACAACCTGTTAAACCATAATTAAAATTGAAAAAAAAATGATTTCGCTTTTAGATCTATAAACTGTGAGTGTAGAACCCACAGAAGCTGTAAATTATACAAAATATTTTGTATCTCTCTATGTATATTTAATGGTATCGTTATTATCCCAAATTACATCACAAATCTTTGAAAATTTCATGAAGCAGGTAAACTATTTATACTTTTTAAATGAAAAATATAACAGTAATTCAGCACCAGCTCAGCCCTGCACACAAGCCTTCGGATTTGCTCTCATTTGCATATTGCTGAATTTACACAGTATGTTTTGCTAATTAAATTTATCTGGAAGCCTCCAAAGCAGTGCTGTGTTTTCCCTCCTCCAAGGATGACTTGTGTGGTTGTCTCTTCCCAGGGAATGATTTAATAAGAGAGAGGGACTTTTCCTGGGGAAGTTAATGGGGTTCATAAATTCAAAGTGAAGAGTCTTCTTTATGGCTTGGGTGGTTTAAACAACAAAAAAAGATGTCCTCTGGCCTTGACTTAAAACATCCCTGTGAAGAGATTCTTGTGAAGAACAGGAACTCACCTGATTTCAGAACCACCAGCACAAAGCCTGAATTTTTTTGGGGGGTGTTTAGAAGCAATATCAGCCCAACCAGAGAAACTCTTTGAGTCTTTGTGCTGCACCTGGAAACTCTTCCTGTGACACAGACTCTCGAGGCTGAGCTGATTGTGTGATAACTTGTAGAGGTCAGCGTGGTAATTCCGTGGCTTTCAGCTTCCAAACCATCACAAAATGTGCAGGAAAAATTGCTTTGGCCACCAGAAGAGTTCCCTTTATTCTTTTCATAACCAGTTATAATGCAGTTATGCAAGCACCTTGCATTTTAATGTGAGTTTTTTATAGTAATTTCACTGCTTAAAACTCAGACTCATTTATGTTGGAAATGACCTTTCAGATGGAGTCCAAAATCAGCTTCAGCAAAATCAGCTGGAATCTTTGTAAATCAGAGGAGTGCAGCTTTTGCAGAAGCTTTCTCCTCCCTTTATGATTGCAGCTAATTAACATAATGCTCTTTCTGTCTTCCAAAATGTTCATTTCATCCACCCCCCTGAATTTTGCAACAATTCACCAAAGAATAATCTCTAAAAGTGGCACTTTTCTGTAAAACTAAATTAGCCAGTGTCATTAGAATTTCCCAACATGATTGGTACCTGTCAATGTGAACTCATGGGTCCTGAGCTGGGTCCAGCATGGGGCAGAATTCAGAGTTTAATTTAAGTCAAGCCTTACTGCCAGGCCCTCCAGCTATGCTGAACTCTCCTCTGACAGGCACTGGAGTAAAATCAGCACCTGCCTTAATCCTGACTGCATTTGGGTGAGCTGAATCATTCCCTGGAAATGCCAGGATCTCTCTGAAAGTGTCAAGTGGACTCCTATGTGACCACTTCTTGCACAGATGTTTACATTCAGTCAAAGGAATCCCACCCAGCTCTTCAAAGGATGGTTTGTCCTCATTTTTCTCGCTCTGAAATCATGGGAGGACCCACCAGTCTTACAAAGTTTTGTCTGAAGATGATCCTGGGACACCCTGGGAGACATTTGAGCAGCGCAGCACTGCCCTGTTGATGATAAATGTGCAGCCTCCAGGCACTCAGAGCTGAGCTGAACAGCTCAGAATAAAAGGGGAAGCCTAAAGCTGACCTGTCCCAGTCCCTGATCCAGACAAAGCTGTCTCTGCCATGCTGAGCATGGTCAGGCTGGAAATATCAGTGTTTTCAACACCAATCTCTGCACAAGATAAACACCCTGATGCCTCCTCCTCTTTCCCATGCTCCTGCCTCCAAACTTTGTTCTTTTCCATGCTTTTTGACAGGAATTTCTCCTTGGGTGATCTCTGTCTGGAATTTTGGATTGGAGCTTTTTTAACCACGGAGCACAGCAGAGAGTGACACAATTTGGGCTGTGAGGAAACTGTGGGGAGGTGAAACTAGAATTGAAGCTGGCCCAGGAACTGGGAAGTAAAGGTTATTTCTTTAGATGTCAGCAAGGAGAATGAATCAGTCACAAGTACTTAAGGAACCTCAGGGAACAGTTCAGGCATATGTGATGCATGAAGGCAGATCTAATTGGGGTGATTTTTTTGGGAAGAGGTTCATAAAAACGTGCCTGTCTCCATGGCAACTGAACACGTAGGAGTGCACTTGGTCTGGCTGATCACCAGAGTCCTCAGCTTGTCACTGCCCATCTCTTAAATAAAACCAAATTCCTTGTTTCCCATCTTTTTTTTTCCTTAGGCAGGACCCTGACTCTCTTCTCCCAATGTTACATGGTGATTTTTTTTTTCCCTTCAAAATACAAAAAGCTGAACAGATCCAGTTTGCTGGAAGTGCAGGGCGGTGGAGTCCTGGACATCCAATCCCTTGGTCTCCAAAGAAAACTTTATCTCACGTGTTTATTGTGCATTAAATCTGGCCCAGATGGGGCACATCTTCTAAAAATCTTTGGGTCAGCACGTGCAGGGGATGAACCAAGCAAAGCAATCATGACCAAATCTGAGGACTCTGTCCATGGTTTTCATTAGTTAATTGAATTAAATCCCCACGTGGATCAGTGCTTACCAATCAGCAGGTCCAAACACAGCCAGAATCCTCTGCTCCTTCCCAAAGAATGGGAATGGATCCACAGGGAAAGCAAAAAGCCTTCTCCAGCACAAATATTGGCTCCAAGTTACTCGATGTGCACTGGCAAATACAGGAAAGCAGGGAATATAAAAGATGATAAAAATAGTTCCATTGCAGCTTCTAAAGGAAAAACTCTTGAAAGGTTTTTTGTTCTGAAGGAGGGACAGAGGTGCATTGTGGTGTTATTATTGTAGCTCTTCATGTAGATCACTGGATTGGGACAGTTAATTATTTTTCAGGATTAGCCCATGGATAAAATCACACAGATCTGCAGGACAGTACTTTGTGTATTGCCCACAATATATTAGCTCCTCTTCCAATTGATAAAATAATTAAGGGCTTGGTTGAAAGGGCATATTTCTCTTTGTGGCCACTGGTGCCTGAAAGCATGAAATTTCAGGATGTTTCCAATAGTTGTTCATTGAAAGAGGAATAATCAATTTTCTGCCTAATTATTTTCAAGAGAGCAATAAAAACTGAATTAGGAATATTTAAAAATGTAAAAAGTGCTCTACATTCAAATGGCTTGAACTTTGGTGATGTACCATCATTTGCAGATGATAATGAAAATGTTAACCTTGGGAGAAATCATTTTGTCCACAAATTAATGACAAATAAGAGGAATATTAGCTCCAGATTAATTGCTAAGTTCACATACTGCAGAGTATGCTATATTTAAGTTGTCATTTGGTTCTGCAGGTTATATAACTAACTTTTAATTCACTTTTCCTCATCTAGCAAAAGGTTTCAGAATGACAGAAGAGACTTAATAGCTTTAACTGTGGAATATATGAAAACACTGAGGAATGGCACCAGTAAATGGATGGCTGAATAACCTGAGTGAGTCTTAAGGCATATCCCAGTTATTAAAAATTAACTATTATGGCAGAAGAAAATTGATCAGCTACAATTTTCATATTCCTGAAGGATGATGAAAATGGAGATGATACTTTTAAGAACTCTAACTGATTTTATATCTTTTCACAGAAAGTTGAAAGCTGATCTGGGTTGTGGGGTTTCTTGATATTCTTTTTTTTCTTTTGTCTTTAATGGCACAGCCATAAAAGTAAAGCAGTCTGATGTTGCATGAGAAGGAATTTATGATATAATGAATTCGCTGAAGAGTGAAGTTAAAACAAAAAAATGATAAATCCTTTGGTCACACTAGTAACTCCTATCAGAAAACAAACCATGACAAAATAGAAAATACAGAAAAGGATTTTAGTTCTCTAATGCTTGACTTCACAATTTGATTTCAGCAAGGAAAATCCCATTCATCGAGAACCTATCTCTGAAACACATTTACTCTGGGGCTATTTGCAACCCTCAGTTCTCTCATTTTCTTAAAAACTCATAGAAATGATGCTGGTCAGTCTTATACTAAATGCAGCATGGAAGGACTGTTTTCTAGGGGGGAAAAAACCCAAACCTCTCTGGGCTTGCTGTGCCCTGAGCTGGGTGTCCCTGGGGTCACAAATGTCCTGAGGACAAGGGCACTGCCCAGAAAATATCAGTTCTGTGTGTGCCTGGGCTGGGCACTGGGAATCTGACACCAGCACTGGGCACCAGGACAAGGAAGTCAGTGTTTGGACAAGGAAATCAGTGTTTGGACAAGGAAATCAGGGTTTGGACAAGGAAATCAGTGTTTGGACAAGGAAATCAGGGTTTGGTTGTCTTTTCTTTATGAGCATGGGTTTAAAAGTGTAAATTCCTGGGTGCAATGGGTTCTGCACATTTGTCCTCCTGCTGCATTTCTCCTCTGCTCAAGTTTAATTCATGGTGAAGGCCAGTCTGGCCAGGGAAATAATCTTCTCTTGCCTTGTGAGATAAACAAATGGATTCCAAGTACAGACTGCAGAAAATGAGTACCCCAAATTATTGGAATTAATCTGCAGGCAATGATTGACTCAGGCACTGCAGGAAAAGCCACCAGCTGCTGAAACGGCCCCTGCTGGGATGTGAACTCAGCTGAATTTGGGAAAAAAAGAGCAATTGTAGTCATTGATGTTGCCCATGGCACCTGACCAAGCATCCCTTAGGCTTCAGGGGTGGATTCTCTGGTGTTAGGCTGGCACTNCTAGCCCCATTCCTCCCAGGCTTCATGCATTCCCTGTTTCTTGCAGCGACAGCTTCTCTGGGCGCCCTGTGCCAGGGCCTCCCCACCCTCATAGGGAAAAATTTCTTTTAAATATCACATCAAGACCTGCCTGCTATCAGTTTCAAGCCATTACTTTCTATCACTTCATTCCCTTGTAAATAGTTCCTTTTCATAACATCCCCCAGAATGGATATGGGCTCCTCCAAAGGAGTAAGGATAATATGGGAAGGCAGGGAAATGTCTGTCCTCTTGCTAGCTGAACCATTCAGAGAAAAAGATGGTTTTCCACATCATTTAAATTCTAGGTGTATTGGTGGTTGGTTTATTTGTTTCTTTGTTCAATTTTCCCCCTATTCATTCTCTTCCCAGCTCTACCATCTAGTTCAGATTTCATAAATAAATAAAATAAATATTTTTTATCTGTCTTCTGATGGTTAGTGTGATTTTCAGATAACATCCCATCACTTTCCCCTTAGAGGTATCGTGATCCTACAACTGGGTCCAAACTCCAAAGAGCTCAAAGCCTTAACATAAGCTATAAAACACTTCAAGGGATAATGGGATATGCATCCACTTTCTCTGCATGGATGAGCCTGTGCTGCAGAGGTCAGGAGAAGGAGAGCTGTCTTTAAAACGCAGCAATAAGAGGAAAAGTGGTGTTGCAGGGAAGACAGGAGCACTGCTGAGGTGCTGGGGAAAGGCTTGGCAGGGAGCTGTGGGATTCTGGAAGCAGGGAAGGGCAGTGGGAATGGGGCTGTGGGCTGGGCTGCACCATGAATCCACCAGCACAGCCAGGCAGGAGCTGGCTCTGCAGGTTAATTGATGGCTGCTCACTCGGGCACTCACATTTTTCAGCCAGACCCCCGAGTGGGAAAAGAAAGATCCATCCTCTCCTGGGTGTTAAATGACGGTGAGATGAGTGGCCCAGGAGTTATGAAGTCCTCCCTTTGACTCCCTCTGGCTGCCAGCATTAATCAGGAGCTTGGCTGGGGTGGGAGGTGCTTTCACCTGCTCCTTCCTCCCAAACCTGGGTGCTGAATCTCAGCCCTGCTTTGGGCTGACTTCACCCAGGCTGGGCTCGGCTGCTCTGGAGTTTCTGGCTCCTTTATTGTGCATTTCTGCATGGAAACAGAGGATGGAGTAAAGAGGGGTGGGTTTAGGGACACAAGACCAGGTGAGATGCCTCGGTCCTCTGCTGTTATGATATCTGTGCTGTGAAGTCTTTTAAATAAAGGCATTAAGATCCATTTAGCCAGCTTGGTTTCTTACCAAGAAACCAAACTTCTTCTTTCTTCTTCTTATAGCTCCTCTATACCTTCTGGTTCTGATGTTTTAATTTATTTTTCTTAATTATCAGCCAAAATTTATTCATGAGCTCTCTGATCTCTCTCGTTGTGTGTTCATGGTGTCAGTCCTGCCCTTCCTGTCACTTGTCTGAAGAGGTTTTACCACCTTCTCCTGTTTTTATGCAGTCCAGTGGGATTTTTTCTGAGTGGTACCTCCCTTCAGGAAATGAAATGTGGTGAATCTCCTCTCCTAAAATGTGTCTTACTGCACCTCAATCACCTGATCAGCCCCTCTCTGTGCTTTTCCCAGGAAAAGTTATTTTATAGAGCATGCCTGTCCCAAATTGCACCCTGTACTTACCTCCTCACCAACACAGAGATTGTGTTGACCTGCAAAGAAACTCAATTTCACACCAGTTAGAGAGGAAGAGTTATCAGGGAATATATGGGAGTGGAAAACAGATGGGAGAGGCTGGATATTATTCCCAAGATCATGCACGAGACAGGATCCATCACATCTTGCACCATGAGGAAGCAATGCCAGCACAACTTCAGCTCTCAAGGGTTCCTTTTATGCATTTTTTAATCAGCATCAAAGCAACTGGCAATCATGGCTTGTACCAGAGCTTGGAGACAGCAACCCCTGAGAGGAGAGCAGAGGAGACAGCTGTGCCTCAGGGATGTGGGGTCCTGCCCTCTGCAGATGCTGCTGGCTCTGTTTGCATCCACTGCACCACTGAGGGATCTCTCTGCAAACCCAGGACCTGCCTGGAATTTCTCTGGCTGGGTGTGGGCATGGAATCATAGAATCAGAGAATCATGGAATCACAGAAGCATGGAATCACAGAACCATGGAATCACAGAAGCATGGAATCACAGGATGGTTTGGGTTGGAAGGAAGATCACCTGATTACAACTCCCCTGCCATGGCAGGGACACCTCCCACTATCCCAGGGTGCTCCAAGCCCCATCCAACCTGGCCTTGGACATTTCCAGGGATGGGGCAGCCACAGCTGCTCTGGGCATCCTGTTCCAGGGTCTCACAGGGAACAATTTCTTCCTAAAACCAAACCTAAATCTACTTTATTCCAATTTAAGGCATAAGATGGGCACCTCACTGATCACCCTTTGCTGCCTTTGCAGCCTGGGGAGTTCATGGGGCTTCTTGATTTAGGACTCAAAAGTTCTGGCCTTGAAGAGTGCCAAGGATGGGATGCAGCCACATGTCCTGGATCTGGTTAAAAACATGTTGGATGAGCCCTGTGGATATTTTCCTCTTTGAATGAGAGCTGAGAGTGAGCTGAAAGGCAGCAACACCCTCAGAAAAGGAGACTCAGACTCTCAGGACCTGCTCGAGTCCTTCTGCTTCACAGCTGCCTCTGTCCACATCAGGATTTTATCCACAGAGCCCAGAAGTATTTTATATGCACATGACATTCCTCACATTTCAGGTTTGCACGGCCACTGCGGTGTGGGGAGTAATTTTTCTCGTGGTTGCTGCTAAGATTTCATCTCTGACAGTGGGATACACCTTGCTGGATATAACACGAGAAGCAGGAAGAATTCTGAGTGACTTTTTGTCTGCCAAGCAGGGGTTTCAGCTCTGTAGTGCTACACAAATAAGTTCACTGCTGATTTGTAAACAGGGTTGTACTTGAGGAGGAGGAGCTGAAGGGTTTTCCTTTGAAGGCTCTTGTCAGCACTGTCTGAACGCAGCTGGCAGACAAATGCAAAATGAGATTTGATGGCACGAAGGGGAAGGTGGAAAATGAATATAGGTGGAAAATTTAAAATGAAAATGTGAAGCAAACTTGTCATGTTGTTTGTGGTTTTTTTAGTGGGATGGATTATCAGCAAAATGAATCATCTTGGGCAAGGAGAGAGATAAGTCCTGCCCTTGAGACCTTTAAAGAGTGAGCTGAAAACTTTGCCTGCTTCTGTGCCAGGCTAAGACAGAGTGGTCAGATTTCTCTGGAGGTCAGACAGGATCTTCTGGTTTTAATACCAAGGAATCTGACCTTGCAGGGCAGAACCTGTGTTTATGGACAGGGAAAGCAAACCCGAGGGCAGTAAGGGGCATCCTTACTCAGGGAGAAATAAAGAGAATTCTGCCCAGAGAAGCTGTGGCTGCTCCATCCCTGGAAGTGTTCATCCAGTTTGGAAGGGGCTTGGAGCAGCCTGGGATAACGAGTGGCATCCCTGCCCATGGCAGGGGGTAGGAGTGAGCTGGTCTTTTTTGGGTCTTCCAACCCAAAGTGCTCAGTGATTTTCGGTTCTCACACACGCTGAAGAGCTGCTCACTTCCCCTTCTCCAGGGAATGGCTTCTCCCACCTCATGCTGGTGTTCCAATGTAACAGTGGTGGGAGTTTTGCACCACTTAATTCGTGGTTTGTCTCAGTCTCTTCTGCCTTCACTCAGAGCCAGGATTAAAAAACACACGAAGGAACAAATTTCTCATGTTTGAGCTTGGTTGTTTATTAAATCTTATCTAAAGTACAGAAAGTTCAGCAACACTTCTAGCCACCAGCTAGCAGTGAGCAAAATGGAGAGAAATACAGTTAGCTACAAGGTCTCTTAAAGCTAAACAGTCCAATGGAGAATTAACACCTATATTATTTATACTTTTAACCCAATAACCAAATTCCCACGACCCTCAGTGTGACACTAATTGTCCAACCAGAAACTACTGCCTGAAACCATGAAGAAGAAGAAGATGAGCAATGAAAAAGACACCACCCAAAATCCTCCATCTTGTCCCACACCTATTACTATTTTATAAAAACCTCAAATTCAGAACCCTTCACCATGTGAAATCACACACTTCTATTTAACTACACACCCATGATTTTAACTCCATCACTCAAATTTGGAAGCCTTCTCCAAGGCCTCAGCTCAAAAGCAGTGTTCTGCTGGGGGTCAGTGCCAGAAAGCACAGAAAGCTCAAAAAACCCAGGTTTCTGGGATCCAATATTCCAAGGGCTCCCAGGAGGTGCAGGCTCAGCCCCACTGCAGGTTCTTAGCTGTGCTCCCATGTCAGGAAGGGCAATGCACAGAAAGCAAGGATTGACCAGTTCTCCCTAAAAATAAAACAACAGTTGGAGTTAAAACACAGATCCTTGGCTCCCCTCCCTGTGGATCTGTTGCTCTGACACAATCTTCCTCCTCCTCCTCCACTGGGAAGTTCCAGGTTGGGATGATGAGAAAGGAGGATGTTTTTCCCAGATCTCCAGCCTAGCCCTGTGAACTGTGGGAAAGAGTCGACACATGATTCAAACACATCACAACTCATAAAGCAACATCCCAGAAAATATGCAGAACTTTCCAGAGGAGGAAAAAAACCCATAAAATCCAGCTGACACAGCCCTGGGAATCTGTGGCTGGTGTCATTACTTGCCTGGTAAGGAGTCAGGACCACGCAGGGATCTGTCACTGCCAGGAGGCTCTGGAACATCTGTGGCACTGCAGCAGCATCCGAGTGAGGAGGGACAGATTAATCATGCTCTGGACATTCCTGGCTAATGCATCTTCCCTGGCAGCCTGCAGTCCTGACAGGGATGTCCTGAACTCTGATTTGCAGTGGGCTCAGCAGGGACACCCAGACAGCTGGGAGGATCTGGCCTTAAATGGCTTCATTTAAAAGTTGCTCTCTGGTTAAATTGCTTTCAAATGTTGCTAACTTCTCCCTCGTTTTCTCCCCTTAATCCCAGCTTTGAGAGCAGTGAATGGGCCTGGAAGGGGATGCAAACAGAATCTGGAGCTGGAATAAAGGTTGGTTTCATTCGAGCAAAGCAATCAGCACAGGCAGCAGAGTTCTTCTGGCTTTTGGGATCAGAGAATCCCCATGCAGGTGGGGATGTCACACATATAAAAGGTGGAAACAGAGAGCAGTTACAGCCCCTACAAACCCTGCTGGATCTGTCAGTGAGTGTCTGCCTCCCCCACAGGTCCCATCTTTTGTCCCAACATCAGGAAAGGGAAAAGGGAGGGGAATTAATTGGGTCCATTAACGAACTGCACAGAATCATAGAATTATTAAGGTTGGAAAAGACCTCCAAGATCATCAAGTCCAACCTTTGAACAGCACCGTGCCCACTAAACCATACCACAAAATGCCACGTCACACATTTTTTGAACACTTCCATGGCTGAGAACTCTATGAGCTGTCTTCACAGAAGGATTTACAGATTTTACAGCTTTTAATGCCAGCTGAAGGTACTGGGGAGTCTTGTGTGGCTCAAGGTAGGTGGAATAGGTGGAGGTTTTATGAACCCTTCTATTGTCTGGTGAACACTGGCAGTGATGGCTCCATCTCCTACAGACCCAGTCCCACACAGATAATTTTTATACTGGATCACAACACTTTTACTGCCTGAAAAGTTAAAGTGATCTCTGTGGTTTCACCTCACACAAGTAAGATTCACTCAATTCTTGGCATCCCTTAAAGACTTCTCCTTTCTGAGCCCTCTGAAAAAGATGGAATTGCAAGGGATCCATCCCAGCCCCACGTGAGGAACAACCAATGTGTCTGTGCAAGTGAGGGGCAGCAAATCCATCAGTGAACACCCCAGGGGTGACAGCAGTGATGGTCAGGGACACTGCCAGGGGCTGAGAGGATGGAAGGCAAGGTCCTTGAGCTGAGTGCAGGAACAGGCTCTGGAGGCAGCAATTTTTGGTGCCGTGGCATTTCACAGTTCCTTCACATTTTTGTTACCTCACAGATTCATGGTGAAAATGGGGTTTTATTCAGTTTTGACTCTGATCATCTCTCCCTCTGCAAGACAGGCCATTTAAGAAATAAAGGTTGTATAACAGCATTTATCTGAAGGCTGTGGAAGAAGGAAATAAAATAGGGAGCAAAAGAAACTGTTTCTGGCTCTTTGTGAAAGCAAAGCCACAGAAAGCAAATTCAGATTCAGCCAGCCAGGCTCCTCTTGGTGCCATTGGTGTTTCCTGCTGCCTTTAGAGGCATCCAGAACCTGAGAGAAATACCATGGGATAATCCACACAAGGACAGTGACACCTGACCCCAGGAAGAAGAGATATTCCCAGATCTAAAATATGATTTCTAGGTAATTGTTGGATCCCAGAAACCTGGGGTTTTTTGAGCTTTCTGTGCTTTCTGACACTGACCCCCAGCAGAACACTGCTTTTGAGCTGAGGCCTTGGAGAAGGCTTCCAAATTTGAGTGATGGAGTTAAAATCATGGGTGTGTAGTTAAATAGAAGTGTGTGATATCACATGGTGAAGGGTTTTAAATTTGAGGTTTTTATAATATGGTAATAGGTGTGGGACAAGATAGAGGATTTTGGGTGGTGTCTCTTTCTGTCTTCTTCTTCCTTCTTCATGATTTCAGGTAGTAGTTTTTGGTTGGACAGTTAGTGCTGCACTCTGGGTCACAGGAATTTAATTATTGGTTTAAAAGGATAAATATAGGTGTTATTTCTCTATGGGACTGTTTAGATCTAACTACTACAAGGTCTTTTAAAGCTATCTCCATTTTGCTCACTTCTAGCTGATGGCCAGAGGTGTTGCTGAACTTTCTGTACTTTAGATAAGATTTAATAAACAACCAAGCCTGAACACGAGAAATTCTTCTCCTTTGTGTTTTTAATCCTAACTCTGAGTGAAGACAGAAGAAATTTAAGACAAGCCACTAATTAAGTGGTGCAAACACCACCCCTGTTACAGGTGATTTTACTCCAAATTTTGATGCCATGGTTATTCTATCTCCTCTGGTGAACCAAAGCTGTGGCCATTCCCTGCTGGAGGAGAAATGGTCACCCATGAGAAGCCCTGGGCACTGGACAGAGCATGGCCACAAACCCCAGCTCTCCTGGGCCACACAGGAGGGGTTTCAAAGTCACTGCACCTTGATTGTGGCACAACCAAAGAGCTGCTGGCAGCTTTTGTTCCCAAGCTCCACCTACCTTGAACAACCTCTTCTTTCCTTCAGGGGCCACAGGGAGCTGGAATTGGCACCTGGGAGTGAAGGCAAGCAGTGTCTCGGGCCATTAGCCCTGGCTCTGTGCCACCCAGCCCCTCCACAGTGTCTGTCACTGTGATGGATGATGGCACAGCTCAGCTTGTCCCCAGCCAGGGACTCACAGAATCCTCCTCTGAGGGCACAGAAGGAATAATTAGGGTGTGAAGAAGCTGTGGGGGAAGGAGGGAACTCCATCCCTGACCAGCCAGGGACATCACCTACAGCGTGCTGAGCAGCTGGGGGAAGGATAACGGGGGGTGGCAGCCAGAGGAAAGGACATTCCCTGCAGAATGGACATCCAGGAGGCTGCTGGAGGTGCAGGGAGTGGGGTGGGAGAGGGAAAAACTGCTGGAGGTGCTGGGATGAAGCAGAGCTGGGGAAGGGCTGCAGCCAGGTGGGTGGCAGGGGTGGAAGCAGGCATGAAGAGAGGCAGCAATGTCACTAATTAGATCAGGAAATGATGGGTCTGACCCCATCCCAGCCCCACATGGAGACAGGTGGATATCACATTGATAACAGTTGCTGCAAGTTGCTAATGCCTTGATAAGCCAGAATCCCAAATAAATCCAGTTGTGTTGGTTGTGCTGAAGGCATTTACCTCAGGGAGGGGTGGCCATGGTGTAGAAAGGTCATGTCCACAAATAATTTGGTGAAGACCTTTCCCTAATAGAGCACTTGGTTATGTCACTCCGTGGCCTAAAGATACAATTTTTATTTTTACTCTGCTTTTTGCAGTTCAAAATAGCTGACGCACCTCTGAAAGTCTGTGTGAGCTCTTTGTGGGGTCAAGAGCTGTGGGGATAATTTGGGACCATGTGGTGAAGGGAGCAACACCTGGGGAAATTCTGGGTGTAAGAAACCTCCCAAGGGAACAGCCCTTGGATTGTTCCTTTATGAAGACAGTGGGACTGAGCTGACACATACAGGCTGCAGGGAGTTTGGAGAGCCAGCACCTGGAGGTGATCTTAGCAAGCACAAACCCACAAAAGTCTGAAAGCTCCTGATGCCATGTGACCTTGATTAAAGCTGGCTGCAGAAATCCTGTGTTCCTTCAGCTTCTTAAACATGGCAAAGCCTTTGTGGTGAGATGAGTTTGTGTGATTTGTGAATCATTTTTTTATAGAATCACAGAATGGTTTGGGTTGGAAGGGACATTAAAGGTCACCCAGTTCCAACCCCCTGACATGGCCAGGGACATCTTCCATCATCCCAGGCTGCTCCAAGCCCCATCCAACCTGGCCTGGGACACTTCCAGGGATCCAGGGGCAGCCACAGCTGCTCTGGGAACCTGTGCCAGGGCCTCCCCAACCTCCCAGGGAAAAAATTTCTTCCTAATATCCCATCTAAACTAATTTATTTCAGTTTAAAACCGCTTTTAAAGTGCCCTTTACGAGGACATTATACCCTGTCTAAAAAGTCTGTCTTCCTTTCCTTTCCTGCCCAAGCAACAGCAGGGCAGCACCAGCCCCTTTTCAGAGATCCTGATTGTTATTAATGATAATAACAGCACTTACAGGCCCTAATCAGAGGCTGGGCTGGCTCCTGACTGAAACATCACACAGGCAGCACAGACACCTCTTACAGCTCCCTGTTCTTTTGTGACACCGTAGGAAGGTGTAATTAACCTGACACCAGCAAGAAAGCTGATTATTGATCTTTTCCCCAGTCTTGCTCTCCCAAAATTTTCCTTTTCCAGGCAATATTTGAGATTCACCCTTAATTTTCTGTATATTCTCTACACACCAAAATGCTGCTTCTCCCTTCAAGTACCAGTAACGTTACCTTGAAAGCAGAAATTTTGGGTTTCTTGACTTTCACTACCCAAATATTTCAGCACCTGTTTGATTTGTGTAATCCTATTAATTTCATTCAAGTTTAAGCCCTGTCAGTTATAAAACCGAGGCCTGTGATGTGCTGTAAATTTGAAAGCACATGAAACATTTGTGCCCAATTTAAGAGCAGTCTGATAAAAGAACAATTTGCTGTGCTGGGAACCCTTGAAAGCTGTGCAAAATCCACTCAGGTAAGGAAATAGTAGATGGAGAAATTACATGTGTGTTATAATTCTGATTATATGTGGTGAGACATTATTCAGAGGTAAAGAACGTGCCTTGTAAAATTGCCAGTGACCAGCAGAAGGAAAACATTCTGGATCTGCTGCTGGGGGTGCACTGAACACCAAATACCTTGCAGAGAGCTGGATTCTGATCCTGACACCCAAAATACCCGGCTTGTAGCACCCAAAAAAATGATATCTGCCCAGCTGGTGCCACCCAAGTGTCACCCCATCACCTGAGCTGGGGTTTCACCTCCCTCCCACCCAGCCTGTCTCGCTCTGCTGCTGCAAGCTGCTGTTCCCAAGAGATAATGAACATATTTCAGGCAATCACTCATTAGGAGCCTGTTTGCTTCCACTTGTGCCACAGCTGAGTCTGGGCTCCTTTGGGGAATTGTCTCACTTCATTGCCATGGAGAGCTCAGCTCTGAGGTGATCTTGCAAATATCGTGGATCTACCTAAAAAAAGTATAAAATCATTCTGCAGGCAAACTTCTGAGGCAGTTGATTAGCAAACCCTGAATATGTGTTGGTCCAAATCACTTATCTCCTCTTCCTCTCGGGGAAACAAACAGATTCTTTTGTTTACCAAGGTAAAGCAGACTTGGGGCTGAAGTGGGAAGCCAAACACAATCCCTTCAATATTGCTGCTGTCATCTTCACTGTCCCCACAGGGTTCCTCTCAGCCACCACCCACCCCTGGCAATTTTCCTGGGCTGTGAGCAGTGAGCTAGGACAGATCCCCTGGAGAAGGGCAGGCAGTGTTTCAATATACAAACACTGCAGTGGGAAGGGAGAGCTCTCTGCTCTGCTCCTCCCCTGGGCAGGGAGCAGAGCTGGTGGGCAGCTAAAGGGAGAACCTGGCAAAGTTTGAAGCAGAACTTTTTATTGCAAAATGTAATGCTCCATAGCCCTCTGGGCCCTGCATTATTTTGGGTTTTGTTCTGCTTCCAAAAGGTGCTGCTCAGCCCTATCACTTTCTCAGTGCTGAGATTTGTGAATTGTATTTGCCTTCTCCT
Organism: Buphagus erythrorhynchus; assembly: GCA_013400855.1. Classification (NCBI taxonomy): domain Eukaryota; kingdom Metazoa; phylum Chordata; class Aves; order Passeriformes; family Sturnidae; genus Buphagus; species Buphagus erythrorhynchus. The sequence continues at coordinate 32,446 of VZTT01058343.1, read as the reverse complement.
TTTTCCTGTTGTTTCTCACTGTAAAACCATCCGTGGCAGGGGAAGAAAGGGGGAGGGATAATTCTTGAATTTCACTTCTTAAACCATTTCTAACACCCTGAATTATCTGCCCAGCCTCCAGGTGCTTCTGCAGAACCACAGGTTTCTGTATCATGTGTTTCCCATGTGTCCTTTTCCAGCCCTGTGTGGGCTGTTGGCATTTTTAGTCCTCTTGAATCCAGCTGATGGATCAGTCTTGCTGATGAATTAAGGTGGGGAGGTTCCTCTGAGCCCAAAACAGGATAAAAACACAGTGAATAAACAAGATGTGCAACAAGCAGTAAGAATTTCATTTTTCTCTCTTGCTGACTGACATCTTGTGTGGCTTAGGCTCACCTGGGAACCAGGAGAAGGCAGGTGAGTGCTGGGAGCAGCCCAGCCAAGGAGGGATATTTTTAATTCTCTTCTCTCCTGTGTCCAGGTCAACAGAGAGAGAAGGGATCAGTTCACAAGACAAGGAGGAGAAGAAAAGCTGCATTCCACACCACGCTGTGGACTTGAAAGAGTAAGCCCTGGAGCACTACCCTAGCAGAAGTTATTCCCACTTCTCCATTCTTCTCCCTTTCCCTAATTTTCTCCCCTTTGATCTTGACGTGCTGCTTCTGAGGCTTGCACAATTCCCCCCTTGGGCAAATGGAACAGCTGCAAACCTTCCCTTTCCTTCCCTGACACACAACCCACAGGCACTTTCCTCATTTGGGTGCCTGTGGACTCGATCTGCCTTCCATCCCCAGGTCACCTTCATCTGGGTCTCTCCAGGGTGCACCAGGGACACTTTTTTAACCCAGAGGACTGGCCATGACTTTTCTCCAGAGAATATTTCACCTGGAATCTTTGTGATGCTGGTGGTTGACAAGTTTGGGGTCCACGGTCAAGCTGGTGTGGCTTTGGTGTCTGAGGNTAAAATACATATATTATATATGTAAGTTTATGTTATACATATATATATAATATGTAATAAACATTGGTATTCCCATTGGATGTTTCTGGAGTGATCTCTATACAGCTGGAAAAAGGCAGAAATGGGATTTTTTTCGTCCCAAGGNCAAGATGTGCAACAAGCAGTAAGAATTTCATTTTTCTCTCTTGCTGACTGACATCTTGTGTGGCTTAGGCTCACCTGGGAACCAGGAGAAGGCAGGTGAGTGCTGGGAGCAGCCCAGCCAAGGAGGGATATTTTTAATTCTCTTCTCTCCTGTGTCCAGGTCAACAGAGAGAGAAGGGATCAGTTCACAAGACAAGGAGGAGAAGAAAAGCTGCATTCCACACCACGCTGTGGACTTGAAAGAGTAAGCCCTGGAGCACTACCCTAGCAGAAGTTATTCCCACTTCTCCATTCTTCTCCCTTTCCCTAATTTTCTCCCCTTTGATCTTGACGTGCTGCTTCTGAGGCTTGCACAATTCCCCCCTTGGGCAAATGGAACAGCTGCAAACCTTCCCTTTCCTTCCCTGACACACAACCCACAGGCACTTTCCTCATTTGGGTGCCTGTGGACTCGATCTGCCTTCCATCCCCAGGTCACCTTCATCTGGGTCTCTCCAGGGTGAACCAGGGACACTTTTTTAACCCAGAGGACTGGCCATGACTTTTCTCCAGAGAATATTTCACCTGGAATCTTTGTGATGCTGGTGGTTGACAAGTTTGGGGTCCACGGTCAAGCTGGTGTGGCTTTGGTGTCTGAGGATGGCTCAGCTCCTTCCCCACATCCCCAAAACGATTTTCTGGTGTCTTAGGGCATGTTAATCCATCAGGGTTACTTGTGCTAGAAATAAATTGAGTTTGAGAGGTGCTTCCATGCATTGCTGAGCCCATGGCAGCAAGGAGAGGAGAAGAGTTGAGGAATTTCAGTCCTGCAAGGCTCAAACTTACATAATANATCATGCTGTGACTGGAAAAGGAAATATTACTTCACCAACACTTATTGGCCTCATGGTTTTAGAAAGACATTTGGGGCTTTTCATCTCCTCATGTCACTGAGAAGGGGAAAAATGGGAGATTTTTCTCAGCACAGGGAAGTCACCAGCAGGACCAGGCAACAATGATGGCAATGAAGCAATGAAAAGAGCTGAGCTCTTTTCAGTTCTTGAAGGGTCAATATGGGCTTAAACCAAAGCAGAAACCCCAAAAACCTGCTCAGCAGGCCTGAGGGGAACCCCAAATCTCCCTTGTGTTCAATCTTCTCCTGCTGACAGCTCCTCTCCAGGTTAGAACCCTCTCTCTCTGTGGTTTCCTCCCCTTGGATGCCACTATTTTGAATTATATTTTGTCCTCATTCCTCTGAGATGCAGAGGGATTCCCATCCCAAGGAAATGCCTGCTGTTCTTAAAGAAGCCAAACTCTAATCCTGACAAAAGTCTCAGGGAAGAGTTCATCCTCCAAAAGCTGCTGCTGACCCCGTGCAGGCTTGAACTGTGGGGCTGGACAGATTATTTTGGAGGCTTAACTCATCCCCCAGACTGAGAATTTGCCATTTTTCCTGTGAATTATGTCACATTCCTCATCAAATCTGTGCTAGTCACATTTTTCCACATTTCTGTGAACAGGGTTTTTAGGGTCCAAACTACTACAAAAAGCAACGATGGTTTGTTCTGCATTTAATGTTTTAATCATGATTTTTGTTTCTGCTTCCCGACTGGATTTTTTTTTTCTCTTTTCTTTTTTCTAACTGTGAATATTCGAAGACTTTGGCCAGGTGCCTGGAGCTGTGCACACTTTTCTGTGGCAGGTATTTATCCAGAAAATATTTAAAGGAGATGTTGGCAATGGTACAAACACCTTACTGCAGAAATCTCACTCTCAAGAAAGTTGATTAATTAAAATAAAGAGAGAAGGAGTTGAAAGCCAATGCTTTCAGTGTGAAAATGCCCATTCAGTTGCAACAGTGACTGAAAAAAAATACAATTTTAAAGTCCAAATCTGTCATAAACTGGTCATGTATAATGTCTTAGAGTCGGCCCATACTTCAAAAATAAATATTTTATTTTCTTTGTCGTTTTTGTCTGGATTCAGACTGCTGAAAGGAATTGCTGGTGGAGAATAGATGGTGCATAGATGGTCCTGCAGAGCTGGAGTGCAGTCCTCTTGATGACTTCTAATGGCACAGAACATGTCCATAAATACCCTTCTTCATGGAAGAGAAGATCTGCAGTGGCTCCATGGGTGATATCAGAATATTTGCTTCCTTTTCCAGGTGTCTCTCAATGATCTTTAAGGTCCTTTCCAACCCAAACCACTCAGTGACTCCATGGCCATTTTGGCTGGGTGGTGACATCTTTTAAACGGTCCCAGCTGATCTGAAATCATCTGCCAAGGAGCATCCACAGCTCCTTCGGGCCTCTGGAATAGATTAGAGGGGTCTTCTCAGCATGGCCCTAACCCCAGCACTGCTGAGGCTGTGCTGAAGCAGATTGTGCTGAAGATAAGTGTTGAAGATAAGCAGATTGTGTTGAAGATTAGCAGATTGTGTTGAAGATTAGCAGATGTGAGCAGAGAAAGGGGCTCGGTGGAATTAGGGCTGTGTGTGTCTGATCTCTGAGAGCCTTGCAGAGATCCTCCAGCCCCCAGTTCAGGCAGCAGCCACAGGTCAGCTCTTCAGGCCATTTCTGGTGGTCTAAGGCAGGTAAACTCAGCAGGTGAGTGTGAGAGGTCAGCAGTGAGGGGGTGAAGGCAGAGCTGTGCCTGGCCACAGGACATGGAATGAGTCACAGGAGCACAAAACCATGGGATGGGTTGGGTTGGAAATCTTAAAGATCAGCCAGTCCCACCCCCTGCCATGGCAGGGACACCTTCCACTGTCCCAGGCTGCTCCAAGCCCTGTCCAACCTTGGGCACTTCCAGGGATCCAGGAGCAGCCACAGCTTCTCTGGGCACCCTGTGCCAGGGCCTCCCCACTCTCACAGGGAATAATTCCTTCTTAATATCTAATCCAAACCTGCCCCTGGTCATTTCAAAGACATTGCTCCTTGTCCTGTCACTCCATGTCCTTATCATAGTTCCCTCCTTCAGGCACTGGGATTTTTTATAGGATCTCCCTGGAGCTTTTCCTTCTCCAGGCTGAACAATCCCACCTCTCCCAGAGGGAAGGTAGCCTTACCTTGAAAATCCTGTTTTTTTCAGGATGAGAAAACACCAAATGAATGCTTCTGTGTGCTCAGGACTGCTCTAGAGCTGTCTCAGTGTCCTCCACCCCATGTGGGTTCCTGCAGCTTTCTTGGCTCTCTTTCAACCCTCTCATGAGGGAAGGTTCAACAGGAAACTTTCAGCTGGCTGATGAAAATATCCAGCAGGCTTAAAGGTGGTTACAGGTGTGGCTAGAAGTTTATCTAGACATTTTCTCAGTCAGATCCAGCAGTCTGGGTATCCCTAATATACTCTCTTTTCTTTCATCATCCTTTTTTTGCTGTTGAATGTAGCAATTCAAAAAACAACCTCCTTCCCACCATTTTCATTCCCTCTCTGAAAGGCACACTGATTATTGTTTTTTTTATTATTATTATTTTTAAGAGTAATCTAAGCTTTACAGGACCTCTGCTGTCAGGCTGCTTCAGATATTGCATTGACAATTCCCAGCTAGATTTATCTCCAAGGATATTCAGTGCCTCCCAATGGCTTTATCCTTCTGCTAATTGAAATTCTGTCCTAAGGAAGAAAAATGATAGATTTCCAAAGGGGGGCAAGCAATAACAAGGCAAAAAAAGTAAACCAAAACAAGCCTCTGAGACAATTCCTCAGGCTAGAAATCTGGAACAATGTTTTATTCCTTTCCCTTACAGTCAACTTCCCAAAGGGGATGAATTGTCAAATATTACATGGGGTAATCTTAGTAATTAAAGAATTTATACATATATATGAAATATATACCACAATTTTGATCACAATCCAGTTTACAGAGCACTTTTCTGCTGGAATTCACCAAGACTTTTGCAGGTTTCTTATCAGTTGTCTTTTTAAGAGTTCAGAGTTGTTTTAATCCATTTTTTTCCCCAGATGTTTTCCCCTATAACATTCTGGGGTTAGAGCCCACATATAACCCTACCTGTATTTTTGACTGGTGAAAGAACCCTCCCAGAGTGCTGTTTTCAGAGTCAGGAGCACAAGGTACCCTCAGAATTTTTTACCACTTGTCAGGAAAAACCATTCCAAGTGTTCTGGAGCTGCTGCCTAAACCAGAGCATCACAAACCCTTTGGCTTTTCAGCTTTGAGCTCACAGGAACATTTAAGTTTAAACAAACACAGCAAATTTGCTGCTGGTTTCACTGTGGTTTGACATGGGTACATCTCCCTCCTATCTTCAAGGGGGCTGGTGATCATTTTATATCATAAAATACGTGAAGGGTCACAGAAATGACAGAGAAGGTGCAGAAATCCCTGAGCCACTGAGAAATGCTGCCCTGTCATTTCTCACCTCGGGATGTCCAGCACTTCCAGGTCCTGCTTCTGGACCTATCACACCAAATCCCTGAATGCAGGAGGTTGTAAAAGTTCTGGTGGAAGGAGAAAAAAGGATATTGAGAAAATGTGAAGTGCCCAAACCCAGTTTTATCTTATTTATCCAGACTGACCAGCAGGTTTGGTAGAGGAGATGGGGTGACCTGCATCTTCTAGTCTCAGCTTTGTGCCTGACCCTAGAACATCTTTCCTTTCTGGACTTTCCTCTTGCTGAATTAGTGCTGAGGGTATTTTATGATTCCTCCCAGCTTTAACTTCCAGAGGATTTACAGTCTGGTTTGTCAACAATTGAAGGGAATCTTTGGGAAACATGGAACACCTCTGGTGCCCAAAACACCCCACTAACAGTACAAGGTTGGAATCACTTAGTTTTATCTGACTTTTAATGCTGAAATATTCCAGACTGGCTTTCTGCTTGTAAATACCTGTGTGTAAATGCCAGCAAATTTATAAATTTTTTTATAATAATTTTTTATAATTGTTTTTATAAAGGGGTGTCCCCAAGCCCCTCCTTGTCCCCTAAACCACCAAAACCAGTTCAATTAAGGGAAAATACCTTGTTTGGACCAGCTTGAAAAGAACCAGGGTATGTTTTCATTGAGGAGGTTTAATGTGGGTTGGATGTTTGCAGTCTGGCTTGTGCCAGGGAACAGGTTGTGGATAAATAGGATTGAGGAGTAGGGTGAGTGCTGCTCTCACTCTCCAGGGTGTAGGGAAAGGGGTTGGGTGTGAGTGGTCAGCAGTGTGACACCCACTGCTTTCATGTCTCTATTAAGAAGGAAAAGAAGGAGAAAGGACATGAAAATGGGATGGGTGGGGAAAGTGAGGAGCTTTGGGTGAAGCCTGGAAGCCCCATCCTGTGAAGATGGAAGAATGGCAGGAAAAGGGATGGATTTCCAGCCCCAGATGGCTCCTTGCATTTGTCCTTCTGCAGACACACAGAGCCCCTCTGAATTATGGGGCTGTAATTCTGTTTGGGGCTGGTGCATGGGAAGAGGGGGGGAGGCTGTGAGAGCTGCTGGGTGGTTTGTGACCTCCCCAGCAGCCCTGGGTGGAATTCCAGCCCCAAAACTCCCATCTGCCTCTTCTGGATCCAATTCACCCGAGGTCTCTGATGTGGAAGTTGAGCTGGAGTTCGGAGCTGTGCCTTGCTCCTGCTGGGAGTTAATCACATTGCCTTTGCTAATGCAAAGCAGGGCAGGTTTATGAGGCAGTTTCCCTGGATTCTGGCTCACTGGGGCACTGGGAAAGCACAGAGCAAACCTGGGTGCTGTTATTGTAATTGGATCAGTGTCTGCACTTCTTCTTTCAGAGTCATTCATCAGCAAGAAAGAGCACAGGGAGAGCCATGCCATGGCCCCCAAGCTGACCCTGGTGAGCCCTGGAGATTTCCCTTTTGGCTCTTCCCAAGGGCTGAGACCTGCCTGCAGGTTTGTCCCGAACTGCAGATGTGCAAGACCCAACTCAGAGCCACCAGTCCTGACCCAGGACGTGAGGTCTGGCTCAATTCCACACCTATGGTCCTGGCCCATAACATTCCAGAGAAGAACAGATCCTGATGGTACCTCAGGGTCTGTGTTTTGGCACCCCAGTGCTCCTCCAGCCAAAGTTCATCCAACTCAACAGGACACCATGTCCAGGACTAGCCTGACACCAGCCAGTGGTGTCTGACACAGGGCTGGGATGTCCTGGGACACAGCACTTTTTCCAGTGGATAGATTTCCCTCTGGCATCCTCTCTCTGCCACCAAACTCTGCATTTCAAAACTTAAATCCAACTTCAGAGCACTTCTTAGGGCTCATTCTCTTCCCCCCACCAGCCCCAAAGAAGTAAACACCACACTCTCACAGTCAGAGCAGACTGAACCTTTAAAGCCCCTCCTTTTCAATATTTTTTTACAAACAGCTCCTGACCCAGCAAACCTTTTCCCAGTATTTTTTTGTTTAGCTCTGTATATTTGGCCCTCTGAAGCCACAGTGTCTTAGAGCCTATGGGACAGAGAGAGCCAGACTGGTTGTATTTTTATCCACGAATGGAAAAAAAAAAAAATCAATCCATGACAGATTCTCATCCCAAGCTGTGCCTGGCCATTTTCTGGCAGAAAATCATCCAAAATTGTGCTGGGGACCTGCTAACAGCTGAACACCACAGACAACTCAGCACAGAGCCTGGTACTCCACCTTGGCCTCCTTTTATTTACTAGCACAGATGTAGGCAGGAAAAACACGATGCCTGCTGGTGTTCTCTGCTTGTCATGCTGCTGCCCACAACGTGTTTGTGTGCCATGAGTTGTGGCTGAGTGCTGACCTGCCTGCCTGTGCTGTAGGAACGAGGGCTGCAGCCCATATGGCAAACTGAAGGCAAGCTGGCCTGTGGAGAAATCTTGGCATCATATTTGGTTTGGGGAGTTATAATGTCAGTGAGTACATTTCCCACTGGAATTTATGAGAAGGCAGGAAATTCAAAGGGGTAAATAATAATAATAATAATAAATAATATTAATAAAACAGCTGTTCTTCTCTCTTTTTTTTTTTTTTTTTTCTTTAATGTATTAGCAC
>VZTT01058343.1:0-17080 GCA_013400855.1 Buphagus erythrorhynchus | reverse complement strand
TTTTTTTTTTTTTTTTTTTTTTTTTAAGTTTACGTACTTATAAAAAATACTGCGTTTGTGTTGTTGTTTGCTGTCATTTTCTTACCACTGGCTCTGGTGGGACTTCCCACTTTCACAGCCATGACCGATGGATCTGGAACATGCGCCGACGTTGCTAAAATGGATCAACAGAACCATGGCAGAACCAACCAAACCCAAACCATCCCCAATGCGCAGGCCTCTTCAAACTGCTGAGATGTCCATAAGGTGCATGATGAGTCCATCAGCTCAGCAATCCAACAGAAAGCAAGCAGAACCAAAAAAAGTAAAAAAAAATAAAAGGAAGGAACGCACAGGCGCACACAGATACACACGCACACGCACAAAATAATCGGAACTGTAATCAAGAGAGAAATGTCTGGGGGTTTAAAACCAAGACGTGTCCCTAGGCTTGCTGTTTGCTGTTTCAACATGGATCTGGTGATTTTCTCCCCACAGACACGTCCAGTTTTGGACTGCTGTTCTTTGAGTGGTTTTGGACTCGCCTACGTGTGTATCTGCTTGGCTGAAGGAAACCCTCCCGCTGGCTGACTCCTGCTTGCACCACGTCCCCCCTCACACACACTCAGGGTCTGTCACTCCCAGCAGGCTCTGGATTGATAGCAGGGGACGGGAATAAACCCCAACAAACTCGCTCTGTAAGCAATTTACAGACCCTGCCTGAATCCCTGGGTGCAAAGCAGATCCAGGTTGTGGCTCCGAGGATGGGGTGAGGTGGACGTGGGCTGATTCTCCAGCCACTCCTCCATCTGCCAGGGAGCTCTGCTCATGGCTGGGGGGATGAATGCTGACCCATGGTGTACAAGGAAGGTTCTGCACACCCCAAGAGTCTCTAACCATGGTGTTATCCAGGCTGGCAGCCGTGTGAGTGGAACAGCTGAAGGCAAAAGAGATGCAGGAGCTCACTCCCCTTTGGTTGGCCATGAAACAAGTTGAGATGTTCTGGACAAGCTGAGCAGAGGATGGGACAGGGACAGGGTGATCCCCCACAATTGTCCCATGGTGACAGCGATCCCTGAAGGGATAAGAAGTGCAAAGAGAGATAAAATCCTTCCCAGGCAGCAACTGTGCCTTCAGCAAGGCCTGTTGGTTCCAGGAATGGAGAAGAGGAAAGGCCAGGAGTTGGCACCAAAAGGCAGATGGGCTCACAGCAGTTCAGAGACCTCCAGAAGACAGGCAGTTCGGCTGGGGGGATCTAGGTAGAAGAATTTTTTGCAGTGTTTTATTTGGATTTCCTCCAAGATTTCCTTCCAAAATGTGTGGTGACATCGCCTCTTAGGAGTGGCTTGGAAGGAAGGCTTTACCATCAGCCCTGTGCACCACCTAACTTCACAGCAAGCACTTCAGTAACCCTCTGATACTCCACTGTGGGAAAACAGCTGTGTTCCAGTCGAGGGAACAAAATGGAAAGAACAGCTTAAAAAAGAAAAAAAAATAAAAAATAAAAATCCTTCTGGTTCTTCTTTTGAGGCTGAGCTCCTTGCCTGGAACAAACCGAGGCCTGAGGCTCCTGCTTTCCAAGCCGAGGTGGGAACGAGGGGGATGATGCTGTGCTCTCCATTGCCAGGGGGAGCAGAACCAGCAGCACTGACAGGATGCCAGCGAGCAGAGAGAGCGTTTTGCTGCAGTGCTACGACCAACAGGACACGACGGGAAGGACGGAGGGGGACACGCGGCTCGTGGAAAAATAAGAAGAACCACATGGAACACATGGGCAGGGGAGCATCGGTCTCCTCATCCCCTCTTGACCCTTTCCCTGCCCCAGGAGAGCAGCATCCCAGGCAGGATGAGCCCCAGCTCAGAGCTGTCCTGCTCTGGACATTTTTTGGGGAGCCTCGGGGCTCCTCTCCCAGTGGGTCGCTATCAAGAGATGGAATTGCAATGGCTCTGCAGGACAGGAGCTGGGTTGGCTCTGCCCTCCAGGAGCCCTGCAGGCAGGCTGCCTTCCCCTCGGGGACACTTGAGTAATACTGAGTTCATTTCCATGTCCTCTCCAGAGGCCACAGCCCGTGGAGGGCAGTTAAAGCAGCATGACAGAAGTTACCTCCCAGTTTCACACTCTGCAGAGTGAGGATGTGATGCTGGGGGAGGGTTGGTGGGGGTTTTGTGTATGTTCAATAGTTTCTCTCTAGGGCAAAAGGCAGAGGGGAAGCTGTGAAAAGGAGAGCTCCACCCGAATGTCTTCAAGGCCCCAGAGCCAAGATACCTCTGCAGTCTTTTCTTTTAACCCTTGGGGCTCTGCCACTTTGTCCATAGATTTGGAAAGAGAAGGAAAAGAGAGAGGAGGGGGGAGAGAGGAGCGCTGTTCGGGTGGCTCTGCTTACAGCCCATCAAAACTTGCACTTGGTAAAGATGATGATCTTGAGTGAGGCACGACTTGGTTTATCCCTCCCAGGGTGTCCCTGGCAGGACAGTTCTCAGCTGTCTATGCTCATGAGGGTTATGACTTGTTCAAGTTTGTAGGCAAGTTTCTGTTTCCCAGCCTGGTCGTCTTGATCGAGGGCTCCAAGAATCTGGAAAAGGAGAGAGGAAGAAGTGATAGGGATTTTGGTTTTTCCCCAAAATGAGTGAGTCCAGCATCTTAGAGCAGTAGAGGAGGGTTAGCTTTTTTTAAGGCAGGTCCCAGGCTTAGCTTAGATCAGTCAGCCAGGAGGGAACTAGGCAGGGAGTTTGGGTTTGATCTGACTCAGTGCAGAACTCTGGATTGCAACCAATCAAATGGATTCTTGGAGATCAGTTATTTATTTATGAGCTTCATCCATCACCTGGCCATGCCACTTGAGGTGCCCTAAGGGGTCTCACACAGCCTTTAATACATTGAACCATGCTGAACACTTTAAAGTCTGTGTTGGACCATTTTGGGGTGTTTTAGGGTATCTGGAATGATGTTGGGCACAGTCCTTAAGCAGCTTTTGGCCACTTGGGATGTAAAGCTCACACAGGGCTCCTCTGCAGTGTGTTAACATCTGGCCAGCTGAGCCTGGCTGAACAAGAGAGACAAAAATAGCAGGGATCCAGAGAGAAGCACCGAGGAGACCCAAAACCCCAGATCTTCCCTTTCCAAACCCCAAGCCTTGCTTCTCATTCCTTAAATCCTTCACCCTCCCAGCCAGGATGCAGCCAGGTCTCAGTGACCTTCCCTGGGGGTGGGTGGGCTGTCCCCTGGCCCCCCAGAAGTGTCCCCAGGCTCTCACCTCCTCGCTGTACTTGCCCACGTAGGAGTAGATCTCGGAGAGCGCGCTCATGGTGTTGAACTCGTTCATGTGCATGCGGGACTGCTCAGCCAGGTAAGCATTCATGTCCTGGTCACTGATTGCTGGCATCTTGGCAATGTCTGAGTAGTACCTGAGGGGCACAAACACAGCTGTACCTTGAGGGGAAGGGCAGGAGCTCACCGAGTGAAGTACACAAACAAAAAGGAGGAAAAAAAACACACGTAGGCTTTTTTTTCTGGGGCTTTTTGGGCTTTTCTAGTTCCTCAGTGAAATACCTGCTCATGCTCTTCTTTTACAGCAAGAAAGGTGACCTAGCCAAAGTGGGAATGAGTGAGCACTAATCCTGAGCACCAGACGTGTTGTATTCACCCCAATCTGAGAATGAAGCCCCAAAGAGTATCCTGTAAACTTTCCCTCTGCCATCAACAGGAGCTGGATTGAAGCTGGATCACTTTGTCAGACACTCAAGGGCTTTTAGCCCTGCCTCTCATCCCAGAGGGACCTTGCTGCCCACTGAGAGCTCAGGATTTCACTCCCATGCACAGAAAAACTCCGAATATTTGTATTTTTCCTTGCACCATTCTCACCACTACATCTGCCTCCACTACCAACATCACCCACCTTCCCCACTTAATCCAGTCTATCCCAACAACTCTCCAGCTCAGCATCTCCTTTTTGTCCCATATTTTAAGCTGGCCTGATATTTATGGCAACAGCCCTCAACTCCAGTCTGACTGGGAAAAATCTGCTTTTCCTAGGAGTCAACAGCATTTCCCTGGGGCTCAGGAGGACTGGGGGTTTATCCCAGTAAATATATATACATATTTATATTTATTTATAGGATCTGGATTCCCCAGAACCATTGCCCAGCAGGCTCCATCTGCAGAGTGATGTCTCTTTAAGGAAGTTGCTATTTTTGATGTCCTTCCTCCTCTGGGTAAGGCAGGTCTTGGAGGACAAGGTTTGCAGAAGGTAATCAGTCACTGTCACTCGCAGCTGTGCTCTGCTGTCAACTGGTTAATTAGACACCATCATTTACATTTTTAATTTCTGCAATTTGACATTTTGTGCACAAGGAAAAAAAAAAAAAAAGAAGAAGAAGGAGAAAAAAAAAAAAAGCCCATAGCTGCAGCAATCCACAATTTTATAATTAGGAGGCAGAGGGGATAGGGAGCCAAAAGAGCTGACAGGTGTCCTGTAAACAGCGTGGAGACACCTGCTGAGATGGAGGCTGTTTGCCACTGCAGAGGAATTGGACACTGGAGTGCTGTGTGATGAGGATCCTTGAGGTGGATGAGTGGGGAAATACTCCATGGCAGAGCAGGACAAGCAGCTGCTGGAGTGTCCTGTGGAAGACAGAGCAGTGCAAGAGCATGGGGGGAAACCCTTCCACACCAGGAGCTCCAGTTGTGCTCAGGTTTTGTGCCTTTCCATCCCACCCTGATTTACTGCAATGGGTCAGTCTCTGTTCATACCCTGGTTTTGGGGCTGGGATGTTGATGTAATCCCTGGGAGAGGGAGGCACAGGAGGCAGAGGTCCTTCTTGCCTGACATTTTCCAGAGCTAAACTCTGTTTCACCATAAAAACTCATGCAGACCTCATTAATTTTACTGCAACTTCCAGCAGGCATAGAAACATCACTCTCCCTGGAGTCCTGGCATTTTGTCTTCTGGGCTTAGAACCAGCCAGAAATCTTAGTCTAACTCAGTCCCATGGTCTAAATATTCCTCATTCCCAGTGCTCCAGTGAAAAGTGGTGTGGGTTTGTTTTTCTTTACACTCTGCCTGACCCTCTGTCCCCAAGTGGACCTGGACAGTTGGCTGTGAGTGAAGTGAGCATCTGGAAATCCCAGGAGGCCCTGTCCTGCAAAACTGACCCCAGGAGAAGATGCTGAGCAGGAGGAATAACTATTTCTTAGACCTTTGCCACTCCCAGAAAAACTGGTCTTGGCATCACCTGCTGGAGCAGATCAGATCTGTGCTGCACAAGGGAAAGCATCAGGAACTGGTGGCATCCATAACATGGCTGAGAAAACAAGGAATCTCAGGGTCAAAGTACAAGGAATCTTATAGTCAAAAAGCAAGGTGTGCCTTGGCACTGGGAAAAAAAAATCCACCTGCCACCAGCATATTTCACAGACTTGTGGGGAAAACAGGCAGCAAAGCAGTGAAATACATTGATTTATGGCACCTGAAATGAGAGCAGCTCCTCATGAATGTTGGATAGGCACCCTCCTGATGGGTGAAATGAGAAGAGAAGGGGGCTTATCACATCAAAAATAAATGGGGTTGGTGGAGGAAATCAGAGCTGCCAGTCTGGCTCTGACAAAAAGTTAAAATCCTCCTTTTCCTCTCTGGCTGAGCTGTCATCAAGTGGTGGCAGGATAGTGGGTGTAGGGACAGGGTGCTCCCAAAAACTGGAGCACAGACACCCTTATCAACTCCTTCTCCAAGTTTGTCCTGTTTCCTTTCCACCTGGTAGCAACAGACTCTTGAATCTGTGACTCAAGGGTTTGAGAGCTCCCCATCCCTTTCCAGCCCTGCAGAGATCATTCTCCAGCAGCACAACATTCCCATGACTCATCCAAACAAGGAAAAGCAACAGGAAATGTTCCCTGGAGCCAAGGATGGGATGCACAGATCTGAGTTTCAGGAATCACAGTGTCAGGGCTCTGGCCATGACAGATTCCCAGGATGTGATCTCAGTGTTCTGGGGTCACGGGCCATCACCCACCAAAGCATCCTGGTCTGCTCCAGACTCAATTCCCTGGCATCACACACCTAAACAGTCATTTCCCATTAAACCAAGGTATTTTGTGGCAAAAATAAAAGAAAAAGAAGGGGAAACAAACAGGCACCAATACCCCAATCTAGACGAGCGAGAAGACATAATGTCCTTCCATCCAAATTCTGCCATGGCCCAGTGACTTATTTATGCAGAAGAGTTCCTAATGAAGCCATCACTGTGCTCTCTAAAGAAATGATGAATGTGTGTATTAAAGCATCCTAGCAGGGAGATGACAACATCCCTGCTGAGTCTTTATTTACCTTCAGTTCCAGCCCAGATCCTCAGAGGTACTTAGAGCCTCTCTGCCATTTGCATACCCCTAATGCAAAAACCACTGAGAAGCTGTCACCAAACCCCAGAGGCCCTTACATTTGCACTGCTGGAATCTGCAAGGCTGCCTGTGGTGCTTCCATCAGCCCTGCAGCTGACAGCTCCCACACCAGGGCTGGGCTGGGGGGCAGTGCCAGGGGCAGGGAGGTGCTCTGTCACCTGGAGATCTCACCTGAGATAGGGACAGGTCTTTGACTCACTTCCACAGCCAGCAGAAGGTTGGGAGCACAACACTGAGCCCTATTCTCTCTGAATGAGGCAGAAAGGTAGCAAAGGAAAGCAGCAAATTTAGCTTAACCTGCCTCCAAAGGGTCAAGAGTGAGAATCATGAGCAGATTTGCTGCTGCTTCTGTACTCCAGCTTTTCTCATTTCCAGTGGATCCTTCCCCAGCTAATTCCAGAATATCCTCAGATGAAGATCAAAAGATCCAGCCTTATGTGTGTGAGTTTCCCTGCATTCACAGGAGCAGCCTCCACTCTTACCTCGAGGCTTCTCATCCTCTGATGTGACCACAGGAAATTTGTTCATTCGGCTTCATAAGCAATTCAAATTATGGGGAATTGGGGTAAACCCATCATTCCAGCACTCCAGCTCAGGTGGAGGATGTGAGGATAAACAGGCCATGGGATGTGTCCTCACAGGTACCACGAGCACATCAACTCACCCCAGCCTCTTCAGCTGGACACCCTCCATTGCCACTGATGGATGGAGAAGGATTTGGGATGTACCAGGATGCAGCTGGTACTCTTACACTGAAAAAAATAATTATTCTTGTTCCTTCCAACCTCACCTTTCCTGGCTTGCCTTTTGTTTTGTTGTGTGTTTTGTTTTGTTTTCCCAAGGAAAACGACACAGCAGTGACCTGGCATACATCACGGTGACCTGGGAATACATTTTGTCCTCTGTTTATCCAGGGATAAATGTTCTTTCCCTCTCTACCGACGGGGAGAGGCTCCTTAGTGGAGCTGTTTCACAAGAATGACTGTGCCTGCTGCCGCTCAGTAACTCATTAACTCATCAAAAGAGAAGAGAAAAGCCACGTTGCCAGTGCTTCCTCCCCAGCCCGAAATTTCCCAGCACAGCCCATGGTTTAGGCAGCTTAGCATGGAGCTAATTGCCTTCCAAAAGATCTTTTTGTCATGGCTGTTGTTTGTCGCTGGGATGGGACTGCACTCATTAATAATCATTTTAGCATATGAAAAGCTTGTAACGAATCCATGTGCTGCAGACGGCAGACGCAATTACAGCAATAACATAATTAGGGTTATGCAATAGCCGGCTGTACCCAGACCACTGGAGGAGGAGAGGTGTGTGAGAGGGATGTAGGGGAGCGGGGAAGGGCTGGTGGGAAGCTGGGAACAGCCTGCTCTTTCATGGGATGCTGTAAAGCAGCGCAAGGAGATGCTGTCAGTTCTTGCACTGACACAGAACTGCAGTTTGAGCTTCCTGGGAAGCATCTGAGCTGCTGGTGAGGCACTGGAATAGACTGCCAAGGAAATTTGGGGATGTCTCATCCCTGGAAGTGTCCAAGACCAGGCTGGATGGGGCTCGGGAGAAACCTGGGATAGTGGAAGGTGTCCGTGCCCATGGATGGGGTGGAATGAGATGAGCTTCAGGGTCCCTTCCAACCCAAGCTGTTGAAGAGAACAATTCTGTCTGTGTGTGCAAGCCCTAGAAAGGGCAATGCTTTTATTTAGCCTGTTCATGGCTTTTCCTGCAGCTTCTGCCCTCAGAATAAGCAGTGGAGGCTGATGGACAGCACTGACCCAAGGGCTGGAGAGTGAATTGGAGCACAGGGAGTTCCTCTGGGACAGGAGATCACCCAGCACCCCCTCAGAGCACAGGATGTGTGGGCTGCACCCTCCACACACGGACACGTTTTCATCTTGCCAGCTGAAAGCTGCACTGTGTAAGAACAGCTTTTTACTGCGGTGAGAAAACACTGGGAATTTTATTTTTTTGGATAAGAAGTGAAGAAAGACAAGAAGACTCCAAAAGCTGCCCCAGTGAGGCAGGGAAGGAGCTGCACCCCCTGCCCTGGGGATGCCTGAGCTTTAATTACAGCCAGGGAGATTTTGGCTGCCCAGCAGGGAAAACACTCTGATGAGAAGGACAGGGAAGCACGGGAATGAATTGCCGGAGGACAGCAGAGGCTCTGTTGTTGGAGGCCTTTAAGACAGGGGCAGACAAGCATCTGTCAGGAAGGCTTTGGACAGAGCTGATCCTGCCCTGGGGCAGGAGATGGTCGGGTTGACCTCCCGAGGCCCCTTCCAGCACTGTTTTTTGTTATCTCCACTTGACAACACCCCCTGCCTTGACCTTTGGTGTGCTACTTCTTGAGCTTTCTTTCCGGCAGAGAGAGAGCATTTTTAAAAGCAGAGCCAGGATTTGCACCTGCCATGTGATGCTCTTTTTTTCAAGCCCTCAGAGTTTCTCCTAAAAACCTCAATAACTCACAGTGTTATTACATGCAGCTTTTTATTCTTTTAAACTGGTCCAGTTTGTCTTTCTTTCTAAAGTTAGCTGCAGAGTGGCCAACAGACATCACAAGCACTGCACAGGTAGAGGTGTCCTAGTGGCTTGAGAGCCCTGAAGCCCCAGGCTGACACACTGGGTAGGTGAAATCCCAAATGGGTACAGGCTGTCTGTTTGTGTACTCCAAACACGCTCCTAAAGCCCTTCCCAACAAGATCTAGACCTCGACATCAAAAGGCTAATGGGGTGCTAATCATAGCTGCTTCATGAATCATCAGATTAGAAATGTTTTGGGTTGGAAGAGACCTTAAAGATCATCCAGTTCCAACCCCTGCCATGGGCAGGGACACCTTCCACTTGTTCCAGGTTGCCCCAAGCCCCATCCAACCTGTCCTTGAACATTTCCAGGGATCCAGCCACAGCTTCTCTGGGCACCCTGTGCCTTCCTCTGAGTAAAGAATGTCTTCCAAACATCTCACCTAAATTTCTCCCTTTTAGTTTAAAATTGTTCCCCCTTATCCTAAAAGTATCTGTACTTGTAAAGAAAAAAAGTAGATGAGATCACGGTCTCAGGAGTAGAGCAGCACCAGCTATGTCAGGCACTTTTTGCACCCAGGTTAATACAATAAAATGCAAATGTTATAATTCTGAATCCCACGTATCAGATCACTTAAAGCTTCTTTTGATCCTGAACCTGGCAAGCCTATTGTGAATGGTCTTCATTGGATGACTCTTAAGTTAAGAACACTTGTGATGTCTCCATTGACTTTAAGTTTTTCTTAGAGGTGCTCTTTTCAATGCACAATAAGCAGCCAAAAGGAGACTGAGTCCCTGCAGGGATGAGGGAAAAAAAAGAGCACCAGATCCTCTCCTTGCAGCCCTGCAGGTGTTTTGGGCACCAGTGTGAAATGGAAAAACTCTTTGACTTCTTCTTTTTGTGCTCTGCCCCTTTTCAGTCTCCCACATCCTTGCCTCAGTGCCAGGCTCCGGTAGGGAAACATCATATTGATTGTGATGCAGGCAATTAAATGGTGTTAATGAAGTTCAAACAAGTGTTATCATAAGCTTGGCAGCACGGAGAGAAATGAAAGGTCAGCCACAGCCCTTTGTCATTTTTCAGTGTGGTGTTGAATGCTAATGAGACAGTCCCAATTAGAACAGGCTCCCCTTTGTATTGCTTGGGGATTGCATCAAATGCTCCCAAGTTCTCCAGATTTCCAGGCTCAAAGGGGACATTTGAAGTAAACTTGAAAAGATGCAGATCTGAAGCTGCTCTAATGTAAATTCAGCAGAGCCTATGGAGTTTTACTAACTGAAGTCAGATGAGATTCTGCTCTACCGTTACCATTCTTTTCCTCTTTTTTTTTTTTTTCCAATACACTCATATAATGATAATTGAAAAGCCTTCACTTTGTTTTAGAACTACAGCCTGACTCTTCATGGCTTCAACAAAAGCCAAATAGCCTGTCCCAATTTCCTGGGTTAATTGTCCTGCCTCATCAGGCCTCGTGTTCTGCAGCAGGAAATCCAAGATGTGGCTGCACCAGAACACTTTTTAACCACGTGTTTCCAGTTCTGGGTGTCTCATTTCAACAGTGAACCTGTTTTTTTCCCAAAAGCCAGAATTTCTCAACTGGATTATTTCAGCAGGCAGTGTCCACCTCTGCTTTCAATAATGTTATAAAAGGACTATCATAAAATCACAGAATAGTTTGGGTTGGAAGGGACATTTAGAGGTTATCTAGTCCAACCTCCCTGCAATGAGCAGAGAACATCTTCAACTGAATTTAAGTGATGCACAATAATTTTTTTTGTTGCTGTTGTCAGCAAATCCATTATCTTGAATTATAGAAATGGGCACTAAAACAACCAACCTCTCAAAATGCCATGGAAGATGTCTATTTCTTATATAGTTTTCCATTAAGTAGACAGGAAATTGCAAAAATTGGTCAAATTTTAAAATTTTTTAATTAGTCATTGTCATGCATCCCAATTCTGAAGGCAACACTTGACTCATCACAAACAAGTAACTGAAAACATGAGAAAATCCTACACTAAAACAAGCCAAACAAACAAATCCAGTGAAGATTCCTGACAGTTTTGCTGCTGAAATCTTTTGGAATCAAATCTCCAGCTGACCACCCTGTGGAGGTGGACCACTGGTGAGGCCAGAAGCTGTAACTATTCCCTTCCCAATGCACATTCCTAGGTGAAAAACAAATATCTGAAGGATTAGAGGGATGTCCTTTCACCCCTGCATCCTTCTCATGCCAAGGTCATTCCCTGCTCTGAGTTTTGTGAGTCCTAAAGGCCCCACACCAAGAAACCAGAGGTTTCAAAGGGATGGCTTGGAGTGACCCAGCTCAGCTCCATTCCCAGACCTCTAAATCCAGGCATGTTTTGATCCAGAGTGCCTCAAGTTTGGTACAATCTACCACTGGCTAATTACCCTCTTAGAGTTTCCTCTTTGTCAAAGAAGTTTGTTTGATTTCAGGTTCTTCTGATTTACTCAACCACTTCTTAAACTCCCTGACTTTTTATCTCCTGATTCACTCTTTGAAGAAGTCTAGTGGTCTTGAAGGATGCCACCTCCAGCTGATGCTGGCTACAGAAATAGCTCCAACCAGCACTGGAAGCCTTTGGATTTGGAAAAATTCCCTCAAAGCACAATCGCAGAAAGGAGAGAAGGAATTCATTAGCTCGGGGTAGAACTCAAATTATATTTTATTCATCCCTGATAGGTTTTTTCCTTTCATCTCCCACAGTATCCAGGTGCCACTGCCTTGAGTCAGTGGAACTGACACACAAAAATAAAAGCAGGGAAGGAGCTCTAACCATATTCCAAAACCTGCAGTCTCCCCTTGGGCTTCAGTTCAGGTTGTCAGACATAGTGCAGATAACAACCCAGCACATGCTGGGGACAGGAATCCAGGGCTGTTTACAAGCAGCAGGAGGTGTTATGTACCTCGTTTGCAAACCCAGTTGTTTGGGAAAACTTCCAAGGAAATGCAGCACCTATTGCTGAAGATCACTGGGCACCAGGATTTAGCTCCAAAAAGTTGGAAAGTGAAATCATTACTGGAAAAAACCGAAATGGAAACTGCAGCCTTTTGTTTGTCCAGAGGGAAAAGAAAAAAAAATAAAAAAAAAACCCAAAACAAAAAAAAAAAACAACAACAGAAAAAAAAAAAAAACCAAACAAAAAAAAAAAACAACAACAGAAAAAAAAAAAAAACCAAACAAAAAAAAAAAACAACAACAGAAAAAAAAAAAAAACCAAACAAAAAAAAAAAACAACAACAGAAAAAAAAAACCCCACAAAAAATCCCCGTGTTTATTGCATAAGGAAATATCCCATTTTCCACTTAAATACTTCAGTTTGTCACTCAAATGTAGCATCTCCCAGGATAAAGTCAACCAGTTTGAGATGGAAAACATTATTTGTCCACAGAAACCACCCAACCAACACAGAATATTGCTAAAGCATCACTAGAGAATGACACCTTTGGGTCACTGTTGGTACAATGCTGATTTCTAAATGGAACCTCCAACACTTGCTTCCCATTATCCAGGTCAATCCAGCAATCAGCCTCAACACACACTAAGAAACATGGACACGGTACCAAAAGTAGGTCATAATTAAGCAAGGTAGCTCATAAGAGCCTTGCAGGTTGCCTGGAAACGACATTTGCTGAAGTGTTTAACCACATCTAAAAATAATTGTCCAGACAAATCACAGACCAATGGGAGAATTGTTGGAAAAAAACCGAGTGGGGGACGGAGCTCTTTGATCAGCCACACTCCTGTCACAAAATGAGAGAAAATCATCCCCAGCAAAGGCAGTACAGGGATTTATAGCACAGTGAGAGGTGTCTGCAGCAGCAGAGGCCTTGTACAACCTGCAGGACGTGGTATCAATTTTAGGCCATGCCTGGGAAGTCATCCAGAGGAATCACTGCTGAAAGCTGGCTGCAGTGCACAGGAATGATCTGTAGGATAAACCCGCCTTTGTATTTACAGAGCAGCGACTCTTCCCCATCTGTGCAGTCCCCAAACCTGTCAATAACGCCAGGCAAGTGCAGAATATTGGAAAGCAAAGCACAGCTCCTGCTGGATGAAGGACAGGATGTGCTGTTTGCTTGTCCTGGGGGAAAGCCTGCAGAAACTGAAGCTGCAGGAATGGATGTTTTGGTTGTATTCCCTGTGGAGCAGCTTTGCCAGGCACTGACCCTCGGCACAGCAGAATGAAGTACAGCCACAGGTCTTGGAAGTGTGGACAAAATGCTTGGAAAAACCTCTGACCTGACATAAAATACCTGCAGAGCTTCAGTCAGCAGCCTGCCAATCATCTGGCATCTCACTCAAAGCACAGAGGGGCCTCCAAGGGACGTTGCTGGGGGATAATTATAAATCCCTTGGGATCCAGGCAGTGTGGGGACTGTCACAACGGGGCTGAGAGCAGCACAGCCCTTCAGGCCTGTGTGGAAAGACTGAGAAGCCTGTATGCTTCTCAGGGCTCACACACATCACCTCCCCTTCCTTCCTCCCTCTGCTGCTTCTCAAGAGTTTCTCCTCAAAAGAAACAATGATAGCAAACACCTTCAGCTCCCATCATTAACTAAATTTCCATCTCTGCTGCAAGGCACGAGGGAACAACAAGGAATCTCCAGGCTGACCTGGAGATTTCCACTTAGCAAAAGGCAAAGAGAAAAAAGCCCCAGGGGCAGTTCCCAAAAGCAAAAGCATGCTGCCTCCTACCTCCACCCACACAGCAGGGCCTGGTTGTGTCACTTTGTCACTCCATGGCCAAAACTCACCTTTCCACCCAGTTCTTGTAGCTGGGGATGTCCTTGGCGTAGAGGAGCTTGTTGGAGGGGGAGTCCTTGCCCAGCCTGTGCTCTGAGGTGGAACAGGAGTCCATGAAGGTCTGAGCCACCACGGACAGGCAGGCGTCTGTGATGCTGTTCTTGTGGATGTCGAAGACAAACTGTGGGTTCTTGATCATGTTAACCCAGAACCGCAGAGGGAGGCTGCAGGAGGGGGGGGAGAGGGGACACAGTCAGTGACAGCTCACAGGCTTTGCTGTGTGACATCCCAGCAGCAAATGGGAATCAGGGATCGCAGTGTGGATATGAAGATTCTGGGATAAACTTTGCTACGCAATGAATTCCTCCCCTACAAAGCCTAGGGATGGTGGAGATGTCACCTTTTGTCCCTGTTATCCTTACAAGGCAGATTTTGTGGGTCTTAAAGTCATGTTGAAGGTGCCCATGAATTAATGGGAGTATAATTTAGGTGATGACAAACATTCTGAATCTCTCTGTGTTAAGCTGCAATGGAAAGTTGACGCTGTTGGTTGCTCCATCAGATGAAGACAGGCATTGAACCCACTAAAATTATTATGGTATGGATTATAAAGCACTGGAACAGGCTGCCCAGAGAAGCTGTGGCTGCCCCTGGGTCCCTGGAAGTGTCCAAGAGCAGCTTGGACAGGGCTTGGAGCAACTTGGGATTGTGGAAGATGTCCCTGCCCATGGATGGGGTGGCACTGGATGAGTTTAAGGTCCCTTCCACCCCAAACCAGTCTGTGATTCCATACATTTGTCATCAGGGACTTGGCTTCCAGCCCTCACAGCAATCCCATGGGAAGAGAGGTAGGACACATGGTGTCCTGTGTGCTGGGACACCATGTCCTGTCACTCTCCACTGCTCCAGCCCAAGCCTGCACATGATCTCAGTACCCTGAGCAGGAAGCAGTTGCTGTATGACAGTGAAAGCCCCATTGCCTCAATGGAAAGAAAAAAAAAAGGAATGGGGAAACAAGTATCACAGCCTTTGATATGAAAATATATCTGCCCTAACCAAGGAAATGCTATTCCAGTTGCAATCCAAAGCCCTTTTCCCCCTTCTTCTCCAAAGAGCAGCTCATTTGTATGAGATGCCCAAAGGTACCTCGTATGAGATACTCCAGCCTTTGCCTCAAGGCTTTTTGTAAGGGCAAATGTACTGCAGTGATCAGGGCCCAGGAGCTGGGATGCGTCACCGAGCACAGAGCCCAGCTCCTGTCTCTCTCACAGGCAGATTGTTAAGTCTACCTTCACTCTCTGCATCTTTCAGCTTAGAAAATTATCCTGATATTCAGGATGAACTCCCCAGTTCCTTCCATTTGCTCATTGTGTTCACAACACCGTAAAAAATTCATCTCCAGGTCTGATAGATTTTTGGGTAACAACCTTCCTGACAGAAGGTTGACACTGTGTTTTCCTAAACCTCTGTGTGTTCTCCTGACCAGCAAAATCACAGAACAAAGGTAAGGAAAGCCCACACAGGGAATCCTGTCAGCAAAGTTCAGGAGAAGAGGGAGATGTTGGAAAAGACAGAATTATAGAGAGCTTTGGTTGGGAAGAGACCTTAAAGATCATCCAGTTCTCCACCCTTGGTGTAGGGACACCTTCCACTATCCCAGGCTGCTCCAAGCCCCATCCAACCTGGACTTGAACAGTCCAAGGATGGGGCAGCCACAGCTTCTCTGGACAGCCTGTCCCAGGGCCTCAGGGAAGAATAAGTAAAAAAATGGCAATGAGACATGATGGAGTTGTGGGAATTTAGGCTGGGAATGGAGAATCATCACTGGGAGGATGAGGAGGATGAGTGAACCTTGCAGAAGTCCTTGTGCAGGTGTTTGGATGGCAGGCACAGCCATGGTGAGGAGCAGGGTGTGTTTTTGTGTGCCTGGGTGTGGGGAGGGGATGGGGGACCATGTCCCTGCCTGGTGATAACCAAGCCCTGTGATGTGACTTGGAGTTAATTCGATCTGATTGAACAGATTTCTTCACACTGCCCCTTTTCCCACAAACACACACACTCTGCCTTCCCCCCTCCCCCCTTAAATAAACCTCCTGCTCATTTAGGCTGAGTGGCTGCAATCAGCCTTAGATTAGTGCCGCAGATAATGTTAATAATATGCTAATGTTTCATTAGTTGAAAGCCTCTTTGGTGCATGGGGTTTCTTTTTTTTATGTCACCGGCGCTGTGACGATCTGCCAACAGCATGGCTGGGAAAAGGAAAAAAAAATGCATGAGCTGGGAGCCCCATGGTTCTCCTCTGCTGCTCCTTTTATAGTCCCTGTGTTTGCACAGGAGAAGGGGAGGGAGCCATTCCCCAGGGAGCTCTTTCCAGCTCGGCAGAGAGAAGGTTTTTCTCCACAGATCCTGGCTTTTCCAGCTGTCCCATTGCAGGGATGAGGAGGAGCTGGCAGCTGGAGCAGGGGGCTGATGTCACACTTTGTCACTGATGTCACACTTTGTCACTGATGTCATCCTTTGTTACTCACTCCAAAGAAGACTCACATCCAGCTCCAGACCCTGTAAATACTTTGTACCATTGGAGATGCTCTCCTGGCCTCCAGCTGCCACCCAGGAGGGTACAAGTCCCCTGTGGGTGCTCCACATCCTCTGAGGATGTCTTGGGTACCTTAAAATTCTCAGCTGGCCTGAGATACCTCTGTGTGGGCAAACAAATAGAGCTGGGAATTAAAACACCCAGTGCAGATGAAGCCAGTGGTGTTGAATCCTCTCCCATGCCTCCCTAGATATTCCTATGTGATCCTGGGCACTGCAGCAATTAAGAACTTCATTTTTCCTCATCAAATCCCTCACAGATCCTGCCATTTCCATGTAATACATGATCAACTGGGACCTGTTTGGCAGAAGTGCTCAGTCCCTGATAAAATCATTTAGATTTTGGGATCTTCTGAGTTCTCCATTGACTTGGCAAGATTGAGCCTCATCCTTTGAGCCCCACAGCAGGGATCTCATCTCCCCCAGCAGGCAGATCCCAAACACACTTCCCTCTGCTCTCCTTGCAGCCCAGTAGCTGGTGCTGGGCTGTACTGGGCTGTGCTGGGCTGTACTGGGCTGTGCTGGGCTGTGCTGGGCTGTGCTGTGCTGTACTGGGCTGTGCTGGGCTGTACTGGGCTGTACTGGGTTGTACTGGGCTGTGNCTGTGATGTGCTGTGCTGTGCTGTGCTGTACTGTGCTATACTGTGCTATACTGTGCTGTGATGTGCTGTGCTGTGCTGTGCTGTACTGCGCTGTCCTGTGCTGTGCTGTACTGGGCTGTACTGGGCTGTACTGGGTTGTACTGGGCTGTGTCACTCACTCACCAGTTGCTCTTCCAGGTGTGCCGCACGTGGGGGTCGTGGATGTTGTGCTTGTCCGCCTGCTCGTCCA
>VZTT01058342.1:0-35794 GCA_013400855.1 Buphagus erythrorhynchus | reverse complement strand
GAAATGAAGGACAGACATTTGCTGGATCCTTCTATTCCTTAGACCACTTCCATGACCTTTTCACTTTTGGAAATTACCTCAGGCCCTGCATATCTAGAATTATTTTTTTTATAATAATGTTTGCAGGCAGCCCTTTTCTCCACAGTGAAAGTAAATGCTCCAGGAGTCAGCACAGGCTTCCCCTCATCAGCAGAAATGTTCAGGAAATACTCTGTCCTTTAGGCTGCTGCTCACAGGCATTTGTTTCCTTTTATTTACATCTGCAAGAAGGGGGAGTCCCATAAAGAGCATCATTCTTGTTCACAAATACAGGGCTAGGGAAACTGGAACACCCCTGAGCCCCTGCACCTTGCTGGAAGGGCTGAAATCAAAGGGCTCAGCCTGGGGCTGAAGGAAGAGCTCCGAGTGTCCCTGAGCATTCCTGGTGTGCTCTGAGCAGCCTCCTCCTGCTGGCTCTTCTTCTTTTTGGCAAGCAGGAGCACAAAATCCTTCCCCACTGCCCTGATTAGTGCCCGGTTTGGTCCGGGTGGTTCAGCACTGCTCTGACACAGGGTGGGACAGATAAAATCACCTCTCACCAGGCTGGCATCCTGCTGCTTTCATCAAGAGTCTGTTGGATGTAACATGCACGAGAAGGGGGGATTAGGAAATGCTTTGTTTTGCCTAAAAATTTCTAAAGCAACTCACATTCCATTTGTGCCGTCCACCCTTAATTCCCTGGGGAGAATTTTGTTGCTCTCAGTAGGGACAGTGAGATCTTTTCTTTCTCCTACCTGCTCAGTGCAGCAGAGGGAAAGCTGGATAAAAACAATCAGGGAAAATATAGCAACACTTCTGCTCTAGTAGGAGCTGTTGTAATCCAAATTAGCTGATAAAAGCACTCTTGAGAGTGATTTGGGATTGAAGTCCACAAAAAAAAATGGTTAAAAGGTTACATCTGAAAGCAGAACTTTTGAAATTGTTGCTGCACGATTGCATCTGGGAATATCAGGTTTAACACTGCCTTGTTCTTCCCATTTCCCCCTCAGATCCTTTGGTACCTATCTTTTTGAAGTGCCAAAGGATTGTGGTAGCATTTTTAAATTAAGCTCAGGTATGCAAACAGCTCTGAGCCTTCTGCCTCCACAGCCACAGGCATGAGGAAATTAAAATAAAAAAACAAAAATTACTACAGGTCATTGTTTCTGCACTTAATTTTGTATTTGTTTGTTTGATAAAGACTCCCCAGTCAGATGCTCTGGGCACTCCTGGCTATTAATTGCAAACTCAGCACGCCATGCAATTAAGGGAAACAAAACAAGACTGAAAAGCTTCAAAACTAGACGGGAAAACAGGGAAATCACAGAAGCAAATAGGAAAATCACGATGTCTGCTTACAAGAACTGCAGACACCACCCAAGTGGCGTGCTGGCACAGGAGCTGGGCTGTGAGAGCAGCATGGGGCAGGAGGGGACACTTTGCTCAGGGCAGGAGGGGACACTTTGCTCAGGGCAGGAGGGGACACTTTGCTCAGGGCAGGAGGACACCCCTTGCTCAGGGCAGGAGTGGACACTTTGCTCAGGGCAGGAGGGGACACTTTGCTCAGGGCAGGAGTGCCCAGCCCTGCCAGGAGAGGGGAGCAGGCAGCACCAAAGCACAAATGTTCTTCCAGTCCAAACAATCCGCTCTCGACTTCAATGAGAATTTTGCTCACAGGCAACTTTCGCTCCCAAGACATCTCTTCCATAGTTCTTACAGCATAAATAGCCCCTCATTGTTCAGTTTTAAAGAAAATAAATGATGCTTTCAGCCCAGTCCTTTTCATTGCCTGTGACTGATATCAGCAAAGCACTGGTGCTGGTTATGTCTATGGAGATACAGCCTTGCAGTGCAGATGTGTTATTTAAATTACAATGCTGGGAATACATTTGTGTCAGTAGCTTTCCATCTCCTGCACCAAGCACTGAAGTTATGAGGGAAGAAAGCCCTGTTTTTTCCTGAGCACCACTGTATTTTCCTCTTTTCACAAGTCAGTTTGTTACATCTGAAGAGCTTACTCATGCATCCCCATCCAGTTCATTTTTATTACAGCTCTGTGTTTGTTATAGATAAGCTCCAAGGATGCAGCTGAAAGCTGGGCTCTTTCCAGTTTCCATGTATTTTTTTTTCCAAGGTTTTAATCGTTATATAACATTGTGTTATGACACAACCTCCCTCTCGCTGAAAGAAAATTGCTAAACTCAGTTTATCGAATGTTTCAAGGGTACAAAGTTCAGATAAGAAAAGTTGAGATAGTAATCAAAAATGTCAGTGAGAATTATAAGTTTCTGGAAGTACAAAAAGGTGTTTCTTGTATTTCTTTCCTCTCTTTCCCCTTTTTCCTTACAGTATTCTGTTTGCCCAAATACTCAATATTTGGGGGAATCTCTTTTTCATGGACTGTTCCTCTTTCCCATCCCTTTCAAGAGAAAACCTGGCAGGTGCAGGCTCTGTAGAAGCAGCCAGTGGTCATTTTTGAGTTGCCATTTCTGCATCTGCTCCTGAGTGCCCCAATTTTCTTGCAGAAGCCAAGGGATGCTTGGCCCAGCAGCTGCTGCCTGATGAGTGACACCAGACAGGACAAGGGCAGATTTCCTCCTCGGAGGCACAGACCCAAAGGGGAGTCAAAAAAAAGCCACAGGGAAATGCTTGTTAAATATTAGGGGGAAAACAACCTTTGCAATGAGGATATTGGACACTAAGACAGGCTGCCTTGAGGGGATGTGAGCATTCTGCAGCTGAAAAGGATCAGAATTCAGCCCAAAATCAAGCTGGCCCTTCTCTGGGTGCTGGGGATGGATAAGATGACCCCGAGGTCCTTTTCAGCCAAAATTACCCCATGGTTTAAATGCCTGGTGGGTTTCTCTCCACGTGAAGCAATCATTTAGCACCCACAGAACACAATATTGGTAATTTCAATGCCTTTTTTTCCCTTCTGAACCTTTTTTCATCTACACAGTCATTCTTCCAGATCAATCATGTCTTGCTGTCACAGGAGACAATCATTGTAATCATTTACAGAAAGAATCAGCATAATTCTGAATGTTTCACACCCTAAAAAAGGGGAGGATGACAAAGTTGTTCTTCTGTCCTAGAATTGAACTGCCACTCTTGCCAAATCTCACCCACGGGCAATTAAGGATTCATCAAACAGTAACACTCACATTCCTCTGGGGTTCGAAGTGAATTAATAAAATATGGATGTCATGATGTCTGTCAAAGATGGGATAAGGGATTGTGGGATTATGGGTTACTGACAGAAATCAAGGGCCAGTTCTTCAGCATTTCCCTCCTGCTAATTAGCTGGATTATCCTTGATGCCACTTGGGGGATGGTGGGATTGAAATGGTCTCAGGACACGCTGGAAGAAAAGCTCAGGTGCCCAGAAGGGCTGAAGGAAAGAGGGTTTGTGGTGACATTCCCCAGCTGATCTCATCCATCCAGGCAAAAACCATCCAAAAAGCCAGGCAGCAAATGTCCTGTGTGCTGGAAATCATCATTTCTCTGCATGTGCTGGGAGATTCCTGGCAAATCCTGCAGGCTCAGATACTCTGACTGCATTTCCCTGGCCTGCAGGGATCACCCAGCTAACAGGAGAACAGGGAGAAACCTGCAGGTGTTTTTGGGCACCCCTCGGATCCCATCCCTTCCACTGAGGGGCTGGAACAGAAATGCTCTGATTCCTTGGACAGTTATTTTTTATTTTATCCCAAGTAGCCAAGGAATGGTTCTAACTCTCCCTAGATGTCTGATTTTTACTGGAATCCCTCTGTCCCAGTTCATCCAGCAGGGATGAGTGATGGATAAAATTTTGTGACAGACCTCGAGCCAGAGAAGGAATTCTCTGAATGTGACCCCTGGATATTTTACCCTCCCAAGTCTGACTTCTGTCGTGTAGCACGACCAAGTGAAGGCTGAGAAATGGATATATCCATATTTTCTTATTGCCATGCTCGTTTTAGCCAGGACAACACTAAATTTTGGCTTTCTTCCTCTCATCACAGCTTCTGCTATGTTTTACTCCTTTTCCTGCTCTTTCTTTTCTTTATTGAGTCTAAAAGGAGGAATAAAAAACAGGTGAGAGGTAAGAAAATGAGAATTATCCCAGAATCAAAATATTTTGGGACTCTGTAATTTTGGTTCCTATTTACACAATTGCAGTCTGCAATCCAGTGGTTGAAACCCAGCTGAAGAACAAAATTCAATCAGAACCTGAGATTATTCCTGTTCTTCTTCTATTATTCATTAATTCTCCTCTGGTAAATTGACCGAAAAAGTGGGTAAAGCTAATTTGATAATTATAAGTTAATAAAACCTCAGCACTGCTTACCCAGAAGTTGGTAACCATAGATCTGCTCTGTTTAAGCAGTTTAAATACATAAAACTGTTAATTACTAATGCAAATTCATAGTGGAGGAAATGATGGTGCAGTTACACTGAGAGAATAAATGTTACATTTTCCTTGCAAACAATTTTTAGTTCTGTAATTTTAAGAAAGTTCAATATTGAGCTGTGCAAAATCATTAAGGGGACTTTTGTATATAGAATTGAGAGTTGAAAAGTTATGTAAAGATTTTTTTGGACTGGCAAGGAGGATTAATTAGAGCCTTAATAAGATATAGGGTGAGGATTTTGACAAATCACCAGAAAAATTGTACTGAGCCCTGGGGCAGAGGCTAAAGCAGGCCCAAGACACAGATATATTTTTAATATATAGTCAAAAATTTAATATATATATATATTTATTCTCATTTTTAATATAAATATTTTTTGTTGTTTTGTTCTGTTTTGTTTTTTATATATGGTTTTTCCAGGTGACCTGGGGATGGAGGCCTGGATTTACAATATCCTGGCTGTTGAGGATCCGAGGCAAGCATTTGCTCTGACATAAAAAGTGGGGCTGGAATCTCTGCAGACAGAAGAAGAAATTCCTGCAGCTCCTAAATTCTCCCCTAAGCTTGCTCAGATTTCAGGGTGACATCACAAATCCACCTCCCAGCTCGCTGTGCCTCACTGCATTTCACTGAGTTTACACACAGCCAAAATTAAAATGCTACAGGAGGATGAAGGAAACAAAGTGAACTTCAAGGCCTGAATATTTGATATCCTAATATTCATTAAGAGGCAGTAATTATCTGATTGCATCTATTAATTCTGGCACATTACATTGCTTCAGTCTTTAAACCCTACATAAATTTTATGCCAATTAATTAAAATAAAAAAGGAAATGGGTTTTATACACCTTCTTTATTCTGAATCTTTGTTCCTCCTACCTGAGTGTGTCCCTTTGGGCAGGGGGCTGTGACTTATTGTGAACCAGGCACCTCCCAGGTGGGATGAACTCTTGGGAAATGACACCAAAAAAAACAAAAAAAAGTAAAATATTTAATGTCTCACTTTCATCTTCAGAGTGCTGATATTAATAAGTGAGCTCCTAAAAAGAAACACCTGCATCCTGAAATTAAGGATTTGAGGCATCTCTGATAATCCAGTTCTCCTATGGCAGGAAGTGGAAAGGAAAAAGCATCCTGGAAATAATATTGGAGAGCCTTGAGGTTGAGGAGGGATTTCTTACGTTCATGATTAGTTGTCTTTGAACCAGGAGAATCCAAAGAAAAGCAAATAAAAGTCAGGGTTTCCCAGGGAAACCACTGCAAACTGGATTCAGCACTGTGCAAAACCAACATGAAACATTTAAAGCAAAATATTTATAATAATTATATATATGCATGTAGATATCTATAAATCCCTGCACATAATGATTCATTCAGACTAATTAGTTCATCTAGAAAGATCTGAGCTTTTTGGTCTGAGTTCCCACATGGATTAAATGGGGATAATAATTCCTTTGTGCTAATTGTAACGAGCACTGGAGGAGAGCCATGGAACTGTGAGATATTATTTATTATTTTTTAGGAATCTTGGCCATCCCTGAAGTGCAGCCACCAAGGGGGTGGAAATGTGGTGGGAAACCATTTTTTGTTTTCAGCCCTACCTGACACAACATTTCAGATAAGGGCATCCAAAAAACACCTTCATTTTCCTGTTAAACCTCAGGGGGAAAATAGATTAGAAAATTGTCAGATCTGTATTTATCAAGGGCTAGATGTGATTGCTGCCCTTACATATAATTTGTTCATTTATGTCACAACCTGCTGGACAAATGTATTATTTCAGTTCACATTATCATTGTCACAAATATTAAATAGGTCTCGATAATTTAGCATTTGTGCNTTTCATTTTTAAATTTTATTTACATATTTTATTTACATATTACCATATCAGAAATTGCAGCAATGGCTCAGTGAAAAATCTCTGAAAGAGAGATGTAATTTGTGCTCTAATATTTATATTAAATTCAGGAAATCAGCTTCCCTTTCAAAAATACTTTGGATATCTTTCTGAACATAGGTGAAGTGATAATCAGTGAATTTTTCATCCAAGATTTGTGAGCTTTAGTGAATTGGATTCCAATCCTCTCCATGTGTACAGTCCCTGGGTTGGGCTCCAATTTGGATTTCTTGGCAGCAGCCTGTTTTTAATTCATTTGCTCTTTGTTCTGACTGAGAATCCTTACCAATATTCCTATTTACAGAGGTATTTAGGACTCACAGTGAAGAAATAATCCCAGGTCTGCTTGCCAGCCAGTGGAACCCCATGGAAGGAAATCCTGCCACATCAGAGCTCTTTTCTTTGCCTTGTTCTTTCAGCTCCAAACTTGCTGTGCAGTCCTTCCAGTGGAAAAGCAGGAAATAATCATTTTTGTGGGAACATTTTTGGGAGTTGCCCGTCAAAAAGATGGAGACAAGAGGAGCTGGGTTATAACAAACCTTCCCTGGCACTTAAATACAACCAGAGTTGGAGTCAAGTCAGTCAATAACACTTGGAAAGAACGAGAGGAAACCTCCCTGGGAGCAGCATTAATTCCCCTGGCACTGACACTGTTTTGCCATTTATTTTTCGATTTGGAGATTAAACATGGAAACACCCAAATAGATAAAATTTAGACAAAGCTAACAGGGGGATGTCCAGCAGGAAAGGGGGGCAGGGGTGTGAGGGGAGCACCACGTAGCTCATTCCCTCTTTGTTTGGAGAGCTCAATACTTTCCCTTTCCAACAGCACAAAAAAAGTCTCAGGAGCCTTAAATTACTTTTGCAGCCTTTACAGAGCACCTCTCCAAAAGCAAAATAAATGGGGTTTGCTGGGCAGCCAAAAAGGAAAAGCCCATCTCAACACATTTTGTTCTGCTCAAGACAAAACCCCCTGATGCCAGCTCAGCCCTGGGCATTGCTGCTCTGCCTGGCAGAGGGTTCAGAGCTGGGAGGGAGGGACTGGGGACCAGGGCAGGGAGGGGGTTTGGGAAGGAGCAGCTGCTGCAGCCTGTGGGAAATGGGAATCTGCACCAGGTCCTCATCCCAAAGCAGCCCAGGATGGTGAAGGCAATCACAAGGGAACAAAAAAAAAAACATCGATCCAAGCAGAGAGGAATGAGTTGGGTGTGCAGCAATGGGGTCCTGTAAGCTCTGCCTTTCTCTTTGTGATTAGAAATGATGCTGTCGTGGTCTGGCAGCTCAGTTTAGAGAATTGCATAAGCAGTCAGACTTGTGTTAATGGTTTTGCGTCTTAAACTGTAACAAAAAAATTTGAAACCACCAAAAAAAAAAAAAAAACAAACAAAAACAAAAAAAAAAAAAAAAACAAAAAAAAAAAAACAAAAAAAAAAAAACAAAAAAAAAAAAACAAAAAAAAAAAAACAAAAAAAAAAAAACAAAAAAAAAAAAACAAAAAAAAAAAAACAAAAAAAAAAACCAAAAAAAAAACACCACAACCTAACAAAAATCCCCACTCCAAATAGCACATTTCTGAATGGATGGACCGGATTCTTAACAATTCTTATAGGACTTTTAAAAATTTTCTTAAAAGGCCAACTAAACTCAGCCGTAGAACCTGTGGGCTTCATGTAGGATAACCAAACAAGAAGTCCAAATAATCACTGGGATAACAACTCAGAAGTCTCCTAAAATCAGGGTTCTGTGACCTCAAATACACCCACATCCAAAAATTCCTCTGAGAGACAGTGACAAAGGTGGCACTTTAAAATTTAAAACCATTCTGTGATTTTCTGATTCTCGAATCAAAAGGCAAGTGACCTCATTGCTGCTGACTTTTCCCCTAAAGGTGGAACCACCACTAAATGGTTTCTAGAGGTGTGGCTGGAAGCCCAGGGAGGTCAGCTGCCCGGTCAGGAAGGCACAATTTACCTTGGAAAATCAAAATTTTCTTGAGTACTTCTGTGCAGTGAGAAGGACAAGTCCATACAACTAAAAGTAGTGCAGTGAGACAGTGCAGGCAGAACTCAATGAAATAAAGATGAGCTGAGCTGCAGTTACTCATTTTTACTGGAGGCTTCAGAAATAGGACCTCATCTAGTGATCAAATCAACTTTCTGCATGAATTTTAGATTAAATTTAATCACTTAATGGCGTTCCTTTTTTTTTTCTTATTTTTGCCAAGGACCAGCAGAGCAGAATTTTACAGGAATCCCCAAGCTACCTTTTTAATTCTGTAGAAACAGAGAAAATCAGGAGACACGGGCTCCTTTTAATTGTTAACTAACACTTTTAAAGGCACAGAA
The DNA here is from genome assembly GCA_013400855.1 of Buphagus erythrorhynchus. Lineage (NCBI taxonomy): Eukaryota > Metazoa > Chordata > Aves > Passeriformes > Sturnidae > Buphagus > Buphagus erythrorhynchus. The sequence continues at coordinate 27,140 of VZTT01058342.1, read as the reverse complement.
TTGGCTGCATGGGAAGTATTTCACCTCTTCCAAAGTGAGCATGTGATTCCTTATCCTAAGGCTCGATATCCTCGGAGTGGTCAGCACAGGAGCAGCCAGGGGAGGCAGTGCAGCTCCAATAATTGCTTTTTGAGTGAAGCCAGTGGCTGGGACTCTAACTTCCCATTTAAAGTGCAGATGGAACCATTCCTGCACAGCTCCCACTCTCTAATCTGCTCCACTTCAGTGCTGGCTCCAGGTTTACAGCTGAACTGGGGTGTGAGAGGGACAGAAGGTGCCCTGTGCCAGGGATGATGATGCTGGGGATGCTGGCAGGGAGCAGGGACAGGGTTCATTCCTTTTTTCTCATTCTTTGGGTGTGGGATGCCCTGAGATCCTCCCTCTGTCTGAGATTCTGGCTATGGCAGGACAGCCATTCCCCTGGTGCTCCTGATTCCCCTCAGCCCATGCTCACCAAATGTGGAGCCTCAACAAGGACAGAGTGTGGTTGCCATGTAGGAAAGCATTCCTTGAAAGGCTGGACTGGGAGCAGCTGCTGGAGCTGAGGTGGAATCAGGGCAGAGCCAGGGCTTTGCTGGGGATGAGCTCCTGGAGCCTCTCCTGCTCCAGCACCTGAAGGAGAATTTGGGAACTCGAGAATTTTGGGACCCAAGTGTCTCATTGATAGCAAAGTGATCACTTCCCAACGTGGCTGTGATGCCTCAAGTTTTAGCTTTTATATTTTCCAGATTCTCTCCTGCATTAGTGTGTAACTCTGAACTCCACACAAAGTGTTCCAAGTTCTCCTCCCAGCTCAGGCACACAAAACAATCCTTTTCCAGCCCCAGAACCAAGGACAGCTGCAGCTCCAGCCCCAAAAAGTGCAAACAGCAGAGAATTGAGGAGAGAATCTGGGAGGGTGGGACTGCAGAACCTGGAGCTGGAATTGGACAATGAACCCAAGATGGGAATGGACCAAAACTTATAAAAGTGTGAAACTCGTGAGCCAGGGTCCATCTTGGGTGTAGCCATGGCCAGGCTCTTGCACTGCCCAAGGTGAATCCTTGGAAGGGCTTTTAATAAATCCCTGCTTTATTCCTTTAACTCTGTCCAGCCTCTGCTCCAGCTCAGCCTCTCCAGGCATCACTTGTGAATGTCATTCCTATCTGCAAAACTTTTTAGAGAGTTTCATGAGGGCTTTTTCCCCCTAAATGTAACAATTCATGTTCTACTTGCCTAGCTCAGGTGTGACATGGCACCATAATACCCCAGAAGTTCGAGGGAAAAAATAATCAGCAACATGTCAATCTGCTCTTCAAAGATCTCTGAAATCTTCTTACTTCCCTTGGATTGCATAATTCTGATTTTCATACACAACAAATTTGGCCATCACCCTGAGGATTAGGGGAAAAGCTGTTCTACAGAGGGGTTTTAGTTTTGGAAGGAAACACAGAGAATTGTGACAACTGTAAAAGGTCCATGCAGAGAGACAGATGCTTTCAATTCAGTTGCTCTGAATTTTTTATATTCTCCTTGCACTGCTTCAGGTGGATGGAAGGCACTTTTCCCACTGGAGTTTTGGTGCCAGTGTGATAAGAACATGAGGACTGATCATGTACACTTTCCTCATCATTTATTTATAACCACTTAATTAAGTTATTATGGACTCTTCTTTTTTCTTACTGGCAGCGAGGATGACATTAATTTTCTTAGCTTTTCCTTCATAGCCAGGATCTCTGACTTATCATTTCTCTGCTAAAACTGCTCTTTTTCAAAGGACATTGTATTTTCCACAAGAAATTCTGGGATGACCAATTCAAAACTCACCCCAGGTAAAGCTGTACCAATAACAAAGCTTCTTTTTTTATTTATATTCAATTCCTCTGGCAATATCTCTGTATCCCTGCTATATTTCCTTGTTGCTTCTCTTTTATGCATTGCAAGAAAAATAAAAAAAAAAAACAAAACAAAACAAACTAATAAAAAACTAATTTTTTTTTGTTTTACTTTTTTTTTTTCTTGTGTCTCTTACCTGTTCTAAGCCTCCCTTTAAGACTTTTCCTCCTAAGACCTTTTTTCCTTTAATTATTGCCACTTATGAGTCAAAAAGTACAGGGTGAAGCCTCTGAGAGAAGGTTGGCATCTCCTTTGCCAACAAAACCTGTCTTGGGAATGACAGAAACCCTTGGATTTGCTTCTTTGGACTCCCCTACCCACGTGGAAAAAAACATCATCCAGCTGCTAAAGATGATAAAAAAAAGAGGAACATCTGAGTTCTTAAGAAAACAAACAGGAGAGGTGACATTCACTTCATATTTTAATGCCTCATTTATTCTGAATAGGAGCTGCCCAAAAAGACTTCCAGGTTTTAGGGCTATTATTTACAGGTTTTCTCCTTCCTTTACAAAGTATTTATCTCAAAGCAAGGATTCCCTCTGGGTTTTGCAGTTTTCTCCATCCATTTGTTCTCTGTTACATCATTCCCACCCAGCCCAGTGGTTCTCTTTTCCTCCCTTGCCCCAGCTGGGCTCAGATTAAGCCATCCATCAGTTTATGTTCTGTCTGGCAAACCACCACACTTCTTAAAATATTTGTTCAATACCACGGCGAGAGGAGGTTCATAATCCTCTGACCTGCCTTGTGAAATATTAACAAGAGAAATCACTTTGTAAGGGGTGAAAGCTTTTTTTTTTTTTTTTTATTTTCACTCAGCGAGGTCTCCCAAGAACAGCAGAAAATAGAAGGAAATTTCATCTCTCCCAACCTGACAAAACCCAGCAACCAGCAGGGACCTTTTTTCCTGAAAAACATTCAGTATTCATCCACCTACAAGCAAATAAATTAATAACAAGTGTCTTGCAAATACAGTGTTTAAACCTTTCAAGTACAGAGGGCATAAAGCCAGTTCCTATTTCCTCATTTGGAAATTCTACCTAGGTTGCAAAGCCAGGATAAAACACCCCAGATTATCAAAATACCAGGCACTCCTATTATTTAATTTCCTGTAATCTCAGCCTGTGTGTGTTTACTTTCTTTTCCCCATAATCTCTTTTTTTTATTTTCTCCTCAATCTCAAGTTCATAAATAGATTTTTACCTCTGCAGGTCTGGTGGATGTTAAACCCCTCAAGGTGATGCCACCATAATTTAACATTTGATTTTAACAGTAGGATTGTGCTTAAAGATAACCTTGATCATTGTTTCCATTGAAAAGATAAAAATATTAATGAAAAACACACTTAATGAAGATATTTAACACTGTAAAATACTGGAACTGAGATGTTGATTAGACAGCAAATGTCTAAATTCTTTTTTTAATTCAAATATGTTTGCTGAATTCCTACAAAATATATTTGTTGGTAATAATTTTCTGAGCAGTTCTGGAGTTTTCAAGAGAGCAGTTTAGAATTAGGAATGCTGAGATTTTCAACAACCCTTTTTGGATGAGCTACTTTTGCTTCAGGGTCTCATCCTGGGTTTGTGGTGGTTGCCCAAGGGCTGCATCACTTTTGGTATCAGAGAATTATTTAGGTTGGAAAAGAGCTCCAAAGTCATGTTCAGGAAATTTGCTTTGGTTGACAGTGACATTGGCTTTGGTTTAGAGTGACATTGGCTTTGGTTGACAGTGACATTGGCTTTGGTCTAGAGTGACATTGGCTTTGGTTGACAGTGACATTGGCTTTGGTTTACAGTGACATTGGCTTTGGTCTAGAATGACACTGGCTTTGTTCTAGAGTGACATTAGCTTTGGTTTACAGTGACATTGGCTTTGGTTTACAATGACATTGGCTTTGGTTTAGAGTGACATTGGCTTTGGTTGACAGTGACATTGGCTTTGGTCTAGAGTGACATTGGCTTTGGTTGACAGTGACATTGGCTTTGGTCTAGAATGACATTGGCTTTGGTTTACAGTGACATTGGCTTTGGTCTAGAATGACATTGGCTTTGGTTTACAGTGACACTGGCTTTGGTCTAGAATGACACTGGCTTTGGTCTAGAATGACACTGGCTTTGTTCTAGAGTGACATTAGCTTTGGTTGACAGTGACACTGGCTTTGGTCTAGAATGACATTGGCTTTGGTTTACAGTGACATTGGCTTTGGTCTAGAGTGACATTGGCTTTGGTCTAGAGTGACATTAGCTTTGGTTTACAGTGACATTGGCTTTGGTTGACAGTGACATTGGCTTTGGTCTAGAATGACACTGGCTTTGTTCTAGAGTGACATTAGCTTTGGTTTACAGTGACATTGGCTTTGGTCTAGAGTGTCCCTGACCCCAAAATCACCAGCAGGACCCTGGTGCAGGAACAGCAGGTGAATGTTTGAAGCTTCTCCATGGTCTCAACTTCCTATCTCTACAGAGATCACAAATGTAATCCCACATTTTTCTGCTCTGCTGGCTCCCAGACCATCCAAACCCCTCTTCCCACGTGCTGCCAGCTCAGCAGAATCTGGCAGCATCCTGCTGGTTCCCCTGGGTGCTGCTGGGCCATCATCTGGGGACATACACCCAAAAACCCCGAGAATTCTCAGCAGAGGATGAACAAATGGAAAGGTTTCCTTACAGCTCGCCGTGTGCTCTGCAGGCTGATTGCCTTAATGGCACTCTCAGTAAAAGTTCTTGCTGGGAAATGCTGTTTTCCTTCCCTTTTGGAATTCTCTGCATTAATAATTAGCTTCTTTGGGAAGTTATTTATAAGAATGCTCTGGGTTCACTCCATGCCAGACAGGACAGAAAGAGCTCTACAGGTGTGTGCAGAGAGAAGATTTTTTTATTATCCAGAGAAGCCCCTCCCTCCTCCTGCCAGAATTCCAGCAGTGAAATGAGTGACACTGGCAGTACCTGAGTGCAGGAAGGGAAATCTCCTCCCAGGGCTTTCAGGGTTTGCCTGTGCCATGGGCAAAGCTCTCTGATCCCTTCTCATCCTGCAAAAAGCTCTGTTTTCCAGCACTGTCGGTCTGGCCTCTTTCTTTACGTGCATATGAACATAGAAATTAAAAATACGAGGTTTAGCTCATTAAGCTGGTGCAGAAAAGCCCATGGAAAGCACAGAGCAGTGAAATAAATCCCAGAGGAGGGAAGGAAGGAGGGGGGGAGTGCTGGGAGCAGCCTGGATGGGGCTGGCAGGCAGTGGAGAGGGGAAAGTTTAATTTTACATAGAGGGAGCACAACGTGGTATCACTTGGGAAAATAGGGAACTGCCAAAGAAGGAGCAAAACATGGAATCACTCGGGAAATAGGGAACTGAGAAGAATTAAAGCCTGGAGAAAGAGCTGGATGAGGCAGGGCTGGTGGTGAGAGGGAGGTTCAAGGGTTCAGCCCCCACACCTCTCCCTGCATCTTCCCTGGGGGGTCAGGTGAGAACAGGCTCCTTAACACCTTTTCTAAAGCCATCAGTTATCCGTGGGAAAGCCAGGCATCAATCCTAATTCCTGTTTTCCAGGCAGAGCCTAATATATGTGCGTGTGTATATATATATATTTATATGCAGCATGGGATAAGGCTTGTGACCATAAATATAGCAAAAAAGCCCCAGTGAAGCTGAGATCCTCCAAATCTTCGCTCCCTTTCCCATCCCTCTGCAAGCCTGTCCTGGTTATTCCTCTTTCCTTTTTTCCCTTGGACACAAATGCTTTTAATTCCATCCTGGAAGAGGCCAAGATGCTTCCAGGGGAGCAACCTCAGTGCCTCCTCCTAGACACACTCACACAGAACAAAGAGAAGGGAGAGCTTGATAATAATAAGTAATTATAATTAGCACATATTTAGTGCTTTTCATTTCCAAGGCACTGTGCAAATATTAACTAATGAATATTTGGTAAGCAAACATTTTGAGCTTCTGGAAGGATTATTATAAACCATGAAGAAAATACTTTACAATATTTGGCTGACTTTTTCTCCCTGCTACATTTGCAAGGTTATTATTTGCTATACCTGTAACTTAATCACAGCAAGACATTCTGTATTTATTATTTTTATAGTATTTAAATACTGGTGTCTTTGATTAGACTTTAAGGATTTGGAGGGTGTAGAAATAAGCTCTTTAAAGCATTTTTACAAGAAAATAGTGTGAGCAATGTGGACAAACGTTGATTTTTGTGGGGGCAAATATTTTGCCCACACTTTTCTTACTTGTTTTAGTGGGAATATGACCAGCTTTGGGTCTGGACTGATCCCCCCATGTTGTGCTTGTGCTCCCATGTGCAATGACCCGATATCACCAACATCCTGATGTTCTGCCTCAGGCTGACACAATCAATTTGGCAATTTTGGGGATGCTGAGCAGCCATTGAGGACAACTTCTCTGCTGAGAGGGCCCATGCCATGGTTGGATTTCTGGGATTCCCACTGGGAGGCTGCAGAAGGTGGAATGGGCACATTCAAAGCAGATGTTTGTAGAGATATCCCAAATCTTGGAGCAGATATTTCTCTCTCATCATGGATGGAATTGTCTGTGCTTCATGGCATTGGTGATGAGGAGATGCACAGGCACAGTGACTGCACCCAAACCTCTCAGAGGATCCAAAAACTCTTTGAAGTTCAACCACCAAGTGTTCTCTAAGCCAAACCCCTCAGATTTAAATATTCTGCTGAGCACAGCCAAGCTCTTCTAATGAGCTTTTCTTGATGGCTGTAATTGGTCCTTGTCTTTGTCCTTCACTTTGAAGTTTGGGGTCATTACCTCGTGCAAATTCCCTTTTGCAGCACAATTCCATACCAGTGATTCCTATTTATTTTGGACCCACAAATTCCCGTTTATTTTGTGCCTTTTGGAAGCTCACACACTCTTATCTCTTCATAATCAATTCCTTGCTTCCCAAATCTCCCCACTTTTGGCACCTGCACGGAAAGCTTTCCTCACATGAAGTGATTTGAGTACTCAGCTCTCTCTTTCTTCCCTCACCTTGTCTGCTCCAGTTTGTGCTTTCAGCAGCAGCTGGCCACTGGATTTATCTTGCTCCTTAAATTCTGCACATTTTGTGTGATCTCTGTATTAGTTTCTCTTCCAATTGCTTCTCCTTGCACAATATGCACTCAGCAGCTGCTTCTGCCACTGCCTCTGAAGGCAGAAGTGATTTCTCCTGCCAATTTTCCACTTTCCTCTCCTCTCAAGGCTTGATCTTGTTGTGTGCTTTAAAGTCAGTAATAATATAGTGCGTGTGACATGTTACTGAACTGGGGATGAAACGAGGAACACGGAGAGAGCAGCCAAAATATTAAATAACAGACTGTAATATGCACTGAGCTTGGCAGCCCAGGGAAATCCACAGGGCTGGAAACAACACCCAGCCCTGCCAAGGGGCAGCCCAGGCATCAGCCCAGGCAGGAAGGGACTGCATGTGGAACCAAGCACAGAGGTGCATCTGGTTCTGTGACTTTTTCTTTCCATTATTATTTCTGGCTTACCAGAAGTTTAGTTATTGGCAGTTATCACTGCAAAGAGAAGTAATTTTCCACATAATTTTAAGAGGAAATCTGTTTTAATTTGCAGGGATGTTTGATATTTTAGAAAATTCAATGTCTTGGATCTTTGTTTCCCATCTCAATGGGGTTTGACACATTTGGAGGGTACAGTGTAAATATTTTACCTCCTTTTTGGAGTGTAAACTTTTCAGGCTGGGACAGCTTCTACTCCTCATGGGGAAAACCAAGAATACATTGGAATTTATGTTATTTGGTAACAATATGTAGGTTTAGAGTAGATTTTAAAGAAATCCTTCCCTGGGAGGGTGGGCAGGGCTGGCACAGGGTGCCCAGAGCAGCTGGGGCTGCCCCTGGATCCCTGGCAGTGCCCAAGGCCAGGCTGGACACCCTGGGACAGTGGCAGGGGTGGAATGGAATGAGGTTTAAGGTCCCTCCCAACCCAAACCATTCTGGAATTTTATATTGTGTAAAGACAAGGCACACATAGGATGGGAACTCATTTTCTCTCTGACTTTACATATAAGGTTTACCTCAGAGAAAAATTAGTTTATTCAGTGTCTGGAATAGTGAATCCCCAGTTTGATGTAAAAGCTTTCAGGCTCTACATTGCTACAAATAATCTGTCACAAACAACTGAACACTTTATTTTCTATAGTGATAGAACTGAATGCAAACAAAAAAATGTAGCTAACCAGGAATCCAAGTGAAAAATCAAACCTATGTGGTTTGTGTGGCTTGTGTGGCTGTTTTAACACATAGATTAATATTCCCCAATATTGTCATTTCTTTGGATGTCACCAATGTCCATATAATGCTGGAAGGTCAACCAGAATTGAGGCAGGGATCATCCTTGCAGTATTTCCAGTTCATGGGGAGTACAAAGCACTGTGAGTGCTTAATCAAAAGCAAATTTTCTGAGTGACTTTTGGAGGTCTTGAGGAGCTTTGCAAGTTCCCAGCTCCTGAGAATTCAGTGTCTGCATCTTCACTCCCCACCCACCAGCAGCAGCTCTGGGTGATGACAGCCTGCTGCAGGATCCTGAGACAAGGCAGCAAAAGGGTTTGTGCTCCAAGGCTTGGGAGTGGAAATCCAGGCAGTCACACATGGCGAGCAGATTTCATTCCTTCTGCCAGGAGCCGGGGTCAGGTGCAGCCTGTAGCCTTTCAAAACCTGACAAAAAGGCAAACTTGATTCTTGAACCTGCTGAAAAAGTCCTAAACTGTTTAGATGGTGGGGATCATCAGGCTGCTGCTCAGCAGGGAGCTCTGATTCATCAGCATCAGGGTTTCCCCTCAGCTTTCTGCCTACATCTTCTACTCAGCTTGGCAGGGACATTGTCAGAGAATAAAAGGCTTCTTCCTCGTGTCAAAGGGCTGGCATTCATCAAAATGATAATACCTTTTTACCTAGAGCACCTTTTAGATGAGGTTCATGAAGCCTGTAAGGATGATGATAAAGAGAAAAATGTTGCAGGATTTTTTATTATATTTTTGGCACTAAAACTGTTGCTACATGAAATGGGAGATTTTTTTTTATAAGTTTCCTTTGGCTTTAACTTTATAAATATTCCTTGGTTAAGTCAGTGGACTGCTTTTCACACAAAGCCTAATCTAAAGCTTGCTAAGGTCAACAGAAAGCTGCTTATTAATTTCAACAGGCTTTTGAATCAAGCTCCAAGTACAAAACTTGCTCCCTGAATCAAACAAAAAGTTTTTGGAACACAATCAAAAAATTCATACCTTCCAGGATCAAGCACTTCATTATGAGGATAGTTTAAATTCCAGTAAATCTTCTAGGAATTTTTCTACTGATTTTGGAAAGGTGGTGTGTCCAGTTTGAAATATTGAGGGTGTTCTCTGAGCAGTGCTGGGCACTAAAAAGGGAAATTCCCAACCCTCCATGCTGGAATGATTAATTGTAGGAAGAACAAGGAGTGAAGTTTGGGCACAGTTTGGGCACAGCTGAACTTGTTCCACTGTCTGGGAGCAGCCACCAGAGAGGGCAGAAGAAATTTTGGATGGTGGTGGTGGCAGCAAGAGCCAGCAGTGCTGAAACCAAGGTGTTGGCCTGCTCTGGAGAGTGATCCTGAATTTCCTGACAGGAGAAGGGAGGGGTTGGTGGAAAGTTGTCCTGGAAGGTGCCAAGGCCAGGAGATGTAGGGTGGGAGGGGCTGGAGCTGCACCCCAGCTCACGGATTTGGGGTCACCTGTCTGAGAACAGGATATGAGATTTTCATGCAATGTCCTGGTCAGGTGATTTAGGGAAAGCTAGAGAGCTGCTGGTTGGGCTCAGTTATTCACATTTCTGGGTGGCAAGCATGCTCCAGAAAAGTCCAATCTAAAAAAATCATAGATTTGTAGGAAAGCTTCAAGAAAGGGGGAAAAGTGGCATGCAGAAAAGATGAATTATTCCAATATTTTTTACGGCTAGAGGTGCTCATTTCTCAGCACCAGGGCAAAAGCTCATGGAATGTCTCTGCCTGTTGGTTAGCACCAAACTGGACAGGGCTGGTTGAGTTCTCCCATGGGCCAAGAGCAGCAACAGAAAGAGAAATTAGGGGTTTTCAGGGATTTCTCCCCTACCTGTGCTCCCAGATCAGCTGTCCCTGTGCAATCCAACACAGCCCACACTTCCATCCACCCTTCCTCCTTGCATGGCCAAGATAATGAGAACTTGGACCTTCTAAATGAGCTGAGATTTCAGTGAGGGTTTAGAGGGCAGCAAAACCTTTCATGGGCAAATGTCTCGTTTGCATTTTCTAAGTTCACCTCCAACCTTGGATATCTGCTCTCTGCAGGCCAAAGCCACAAAGGAGAGCAGGGGGTCACTGGATGCCAAAACTCACGGAATTGTTAATTATCCAACAGTGACTCGCACTTTTGGTGTCCATACAAGTCCATGAATCACACTCCCTGGGCTTACTGTAAATATAATTCCCTATATTCTATATATATTCTATAAATATAGAGCTGGTGGTTAAATTTGTAAGCCCCAGGGAGCTTGGAATGAGATGATCTTTAAGGTCCTTTCCAGCCCAAGCCATTCTGTGATCCTAAAATCCCCTCTGTAACTGGGATTCAGTCCTGGCCCACTCCATTCTAAATGGCACAGCCTTGCAGGGACAATATTAGAAAACCTGATTCAAACACCCATTAGCTTAAACTTCCTTAAATATAGAGCTGTTTGCTTTTAATTAGCTCTCTGTATGCCTGCCCACATTTGCAAAGACACAGAGGGCAGTGTCTGCTGAGGTCTTGGAAAATGGCATGAAAATAAAGAATAAAAGACACAATTAGTCCTATTAAGGATGGATCTCTACCCCCAGCTCCTGCCTGTGAGCTCCCCAAGCTCTCCCAGACTGTGTGGGGAAGGGATGTGCTCTGAAAATGAGAATTTCCAGGGAATATGTCCTTACCAGCAGAAGGAACAAGTTCATCCTTCCCAAAGATAGAGCAATTGCTGCTCAGTGTATGATGGAGGACTCTAAAGGAGCACTAATAAATAACACCAAAGGAACCACAACTGGAGTGTGCAGAGCTCTCTTCCCTTAAAAAACACCTGGGGAATCCAGGAGCTGGTGAGCATAAAGCTGGTCTGAAGTTTATCCTGTAGTTTATCCCCCAAACCTTGTCCTCCAGAGGGAAAAACCTGTGACAGAATTACCTGGATGAGCTCCTTGATCTTTCTTGGCTTCCTCCAGCACAGCCTTGCAAACCTTGGCTAGGATTGCCAAGGGAACAGCATAAGAGAGGGCTCAGCTTCTCAAAGGGGATGGATATCTGCATTTCCCTCGCTTCTAAATCACCCAGGCAATCCAAATTATCTGCTCTGTCACATATCTCCCAGTCTCCATGAGGAGATATTCACACAAAAATATTTTAAAATATAATTTTTCAGTCACTTCCTTTATTACAGCTTAGAACTGCAAATATTTATTGCTTCACTCACTCCATTCAGCGTCTGACATTTCTCCTGCAGTTTTGTTTTTCTGACTTTCCTGCTTCTCCCAGCTCAGAGTGTCACTGGGCAGCCCGTGAAAATCATGGGATAAAGTGAAATAAAGTGAAATTCAGTGCTGCTATTTGGGGAAGGAAGCCTAAAAGCTTTCCAAACCCAGCAGCCCGGTGCCTCAGTGGATGAACACTGGCATTTGGCACTTTGTAATGGGTTAGGAGCCTCGAAATTTATTGTAAACTTAATGCAGCTTTACAGCCTATCTTCAAAACATTTACACAGCCAGTAAAAGATGATGGATATTTTCAGAGCATTCCTCTTCCCCAGCAGTTCCTGTTGCTGTAACCCTGCACAAGCAGCAGTGATTTGAAATATATTATTGATGTATCTTTGAAGATTTGTTATCTGATCCCTCGTGTTTATTGCTGTTATGCAACTGGCTCCTGAGTGTCCTCTCCTGTGAGGCAGGGTGAGGAGATAGCATCAGGGTGATTGTTATTTGTGTTATTGGTGGTGTGGTGGGAGAGGCAGCAGCCCAGCAGGGCTCCATTGATTTAGATCCCAGACAAAGGCTCAGGATAACAGAGTAGCTGCTCTTTACATTTTACTTTTTAAATAAAACAAGGAAACAGGAGCAGAAAGAAAGCGATACAGGAGATAAACAAGCGGCAGAGAATGAAGTGCAGGAGAGAGGGATGTGTGTCTGCACCTTACAGACAATAAGAGCCATACTTTGCATTTAGTGGCAGCCTCTCAATTGACTCCTCGTGATGGAAGGCTGGAGAGGTGAATGAAGAGCAGCATAATGAGATACCAGTGCAGAAATCCAGCTGGGGAAGGTGGGCAGAGTTACAGGAAGGTTGACTCTTTTATGACTATTGGATCCTGGATGTTTTGCTACTCCACACCTTCAATCTGATTTCACCCAAAATGTGTTTTATGGATTAAGTGGCTCAGGCATTGGCTCTCTTTGCCTTATTTATTCCCTCTAAAGCCAAGAGCTGGCTCAAACTTCCAGTGCAAAGCACAATGGGTTTGCTGTTAGTGCTGGTTTTAGCAGAGGCCCAGGATGTTCCCCCAGCCCAGATGAATGTGAGCAGGCATTACCTCTGCAGAACATCCTGCTCCTAAAGGATAACTGAGTGTGAATGGAGCAGGATCTCATCCCAGAACGAGCTGGCAAGAGCAGGGAGAAGGAAAACCACCTGAAATGTTCAGAGAGAGAGCAGCCAGAGCAGAGGCTGCTGCCTTTGGGTGGGAGAAAAACTAAATTCTCCTTTAGCAGGGGAACTCCACAGGAGAGCAGCAGTGGGTTTACACAGCCAGACCCAGCTGATCTGTCCTGATTTTCTTACTCATTCTGGAGAGTTCTTCACACCTCCAAACCCTAACTGGGCTTTCAGCTCTTGACAATTTGCTCAGTAGTTCTCAATTCAGGTTATTTTCAACACTTAGTGCAGATGCAATGGCAGCTTTCAGCACCCTGAACTGCTGCAGACGCTCACTCAAGCATTTCAGACAGGTCCAACCTATCAACAACCCAGGGCTGGAATTTAGACAAATTCCAGAAATAATAAAAGCAGTTCTGTGCCTTGTCTGCACCTGCAGAGCTGCAAACGTGGTGAGCATTGGTCATGCTCAGCTTTCATGGGGAGCTGTGCTCAGCAGGGAAATAAATGTTTTAATCCTCTGGGTCCCTGGCAGTGCCCAAGGCCAGGCTGGACAGGGCTTGGAGCAGCCTGGGATAGTGGAAGGTGTCCCTGCTCATGGCTGGGGGTGGAAAAAAAATGTTTTTCAATGTCCCTTCTAACCCAAACAATTTTATGATTCTAAGATCCTCTTCTATTGGGAATATCTGTTGTATTTATGTGTAGAAATGCACTGTCATGTTTTCCAGTACTCTGTGCAGTGCAGACCACAGAAAGACTCCTTGGAGCTGTCCCTCAGGCTTTCCACAGAATGCACCCCTTCTCTTTGCTGTAGGTTTCTATTTTTATTAGCATTTCAAACATTCAGACATTTCTCAGACAAAACGTTGCTGTAGCCTTTAGGTTTCCAGGCATAGATTAATCATACCTATATATAACCTGAATTATATTTGGGTAGGATATATATATTTATATATATATATATATAGGTATATCTGACAATGCTCTGTGTTAAAATTTAAAAGCCCTTCATTAGCCCTTTTTTAGAATCACAGAATCTTGGAAGAGTTTGGGTTGGAGGAGACCTTAAATCCACCCAGTGCCACCCCTGCCATGGCAGGGACACCTCCCACTGCCCCAAATCCCAGTGTCCAACCTGGCCTGGGGCACTGCCAGGGATCCAGGGGCAGCCACAGCTGCTCTGGGCACCCTGTGCCAGCCCTGCCCACCCTGCCAGGGAGGAATTCCTTCCCAATATTCCATCTAAACTCACTCTCTGTCAATTTGAGCCCCCTCCCCCTTGTCCTATCACTCCAGTTCTTAATGAAGACTTCTCCAGCTTCCTTGTAGCTCCCTTCAAATCCTGGAATGCTGCTATTCCTTCCTTTATTACATTCTGTCATTCCTTCTTTTACCCATTCACATCTTTAGGACCAATACCAAACATCCCCAATCTCTGGGCATTTTTATTCTATTTACTCCCAACGGTGACATTTGAATTTTGGTTTTAATTGTGGCCAATTCTCCTCTCAGAGCTGCCAGGGTTCATGGCTGAGCTCCACCAACACCTCAGAATTGTCAGGACACACTTGGATTTAGCACAAAATCACTTTTCAGGCAGAGCATCACATCCTCAGGCTTTGGGATACTTGGAATTTAATTCAGGAAGGGCCACAACCACGTGCCTAATAAATAAATTTATGCTGGAGATTACCACAAGGTGATACATTAAAACAATCATCACACAAGGAACTAAAATTCTGTCTGGCTCTATACATTTGCAGGGTGGAATCTATAAGCTTATATGCAGATCTGTTTGTGCATAAATTCTGTCCCAAATTAGATCTCATTTTCAGCATGTCTTTACCATTCCTGTGCTATTTTTAGCTCTCTGGGTGTTGTAGTAATAGGGATGCATTTAAAATATGATGTTCAAAACAGAAATTATGCCTTAGCCACCATCTAAGTTCATAATTTTTTTATAATTGCTTTGAATTTTAGAAAAATATTTAATGTTCAGTGGTGGAGCAGATGGAGCTGTGAACACTTTGCTTCTCAATAATACACTTTGGTTCTGGCTGATGCTGGTGCTTTGTTTCTTTGTTAGCTCATTAAATAAACCTCAGGCTGGAAAAACAAGAACTTTACTATTTTCCAAGAATTTCAGGCTCTGAGGCAGACTAAGCACTATTCAGGGACAGGTGTAGAGAAATTATTGACAATCTGGGATTATTCTGCAGTGCTGCTTTAAGGAATAACATCTGACATGAGCAATGGTCTTGAAATTCAAAGTCACCTAAAAAGTAGATTTTCCATTTGGTCCTATTTCTCTTGTTGGTGAGTATAGAGAGATTTGCTTTTTTTTGTATAAAATCTGGAAAATTTTACCAAGAAAAGACAGTTAAGTTCACCTAACTTGATTTTTATTACCTTAATGTGATGACCTGGGCAATTTTTAGCCTCTTTGGCAGCTCTGGTATTCCCTATGGTATCTACTGGGCCTCTACATGTTTGAATACATGAAAATAAAATTTAAAAAATATTCATAGGATGCCATAAAACACACCAGAACACTGCTTATCATAAGCCACTGATCTATGGCAGAGAACTTGGTGTGTTTATTTAAAACTCCTCAACAGTTATGAACTTCTGCCACAAATTCCTGCCAGGAACTGTGTGGAGACACAAGACTGAGGTTTTATCTTCCAACTGGATGAGTTTCTTCATCCCATTACATGGATTTCAGAAATAAGGGAAACATTTCCAAGTGTGAGGTCCAGTTTTAGGGATAAAAGCATTGATTACCCAGCAGATGGGTGCTGCCTTGCTTTTATATTGGGAAGAAAACCTGTGGATCAATTTGCTTTTGTTTCTCCCAGTAGAAACTTTGGGCTGTTTAATTAAAGGCCTCATTGCCCCATCATTAAATTCAAAGAAGCAGATCTAATGCAAGCACTTAAATGTAATGTCACTTATTAGTCTTTAATGACGAGAAACATCCTTTCTCCAAAGAACAGCTGTAGGAATAGTGCCCATGTCACCCACAAAATTATAGATTATGGAGAGCATTAATGTGCATTTAATGACTGTGAAAATATTCCTTTCTGCAAAGGGCTGTGCTCTTCCTTGTTCAGCTTCACTCGTGAGGGAGGTTAATTAAAGCCAGAACATCACAAATTCTGTAGCACTTCAGGTCATTCATCTGCACCAAAGTGGAACAGAATTCTGCAAAATCTCCCTGACAGGGATGACATAAAACTGTCTGCTCCACTGCCTGGGAGGGATCCCTGGGCTGGGAACTCTGCTCAGGATCCAGCAGCCACCAAATCTCCCATGAAACACGAGATTTAGCCAACCTTTCACAGACTGTTCTTTGTAAATATATCTATATTTGCAGATATAGATATATATAGATAGATAGATATAGATATAGATAGATATAGATAGATATAGATATAGATAAATATAGATAGATATATAGATATAGATTAGATATAGATGATACAGATTTTATGTAGATGATATAGATAGATATAGATATAGATATAGATATAGATAGATGATATAGATATAAAAAGTGTTTCTCTGGTGCTGGGGGTGAAAAAGAACCATGAGATGGCCAAGTAATCACAATTTGAGATTTTTGGGACCCTCCAGGTGGGTGGCAAAACACCCCAAATGTCAGAGAACCAAGGAAGAGCTGGGCTGGCCAAGGGATGGGGGAAGCCAAGGGAAGTGCAGCAACTTCCATTTCTGGGTTATTTTCTCAATCAAACATGGCCACAAATTCAAAGCAATTTGTCACTCACGGTGCCCTGTGAAGAGCTTTGAGGTTTATGAATGGAAAATATTAAATAAAGCTAAACAATACATATTTTAATATGGATGTATACTTAGACAATATGGAAATGAGGCGGGAGAGTAGAAAATGTGACAGCTGAGTAGATAAACACGGACTTATGTTTTCATTTACAAAGACCTCTGGTATATAAATGCTAATTTTTGCCTGCATTATAAGGCTGTGAATTCCAAAGAGAGATTTCAGCAGTCTGATGGATTATCCCAGTGGCTGATCCCAGTCCTCAGTGGGCTGTGCCAAGTGTTCCCAAAGACAGCTGCACATCCCAGAGCTGCCCAGCTCACCTGAGATGCCAAAGGGCATCAGTGAAAGCATTCCCAGTCAGCACTGGGCACACTCCCAGCACACCATGGTTTGACAAGCCAGGGTTTTTTCATTACAGGTGAGCAAATCTTGTTTCCTCTACAGCACCTCCATCTAAATCCAGGATTGAAACCATTCTTATTTAATTTACCTCCATAAAAGCTTGCCTGAAGTGGACTTGCAGCCGCCCTGTAAAGGCTGAAGTATTTCCTAAAGCTGTACTCTACTAAAAAAGCACATCAAGGTGTTTCCAGCTTCTTGTAGCTCATTTTTGTTTGTTCTTTTCTTACCTGCAGCTTTTCTTAAGTCACTGCTGGCAAGAAAGGCCCTGAGAGAAGAGTTTTAGGGATAGATGGATAGATCAGGGGTGTAACATTTCCTCTTCCCCCTGGATTATGCTGGGATGTTGCTCTCCTCATCCTCCCCCTGCTCAGGCACAACCTCTCACACAGGGACAGAGTGCAGGACACTCAGAGGGGACATTTATGCCTCACATCAAATGTGACAGAAGCATTGCTGCTCTTTGTCAATGGAAAATCCTCTTTTCCCTTTTTTCCCTCTCACTAAATTTTCCCCATCTCTTTTATTTAAATTCGGTTTTATTTACATCTTCGTGTGTCTCGTATCCTCAGTGAACAACGAAAGCACAAAGTTGTCAGGCAGAATAGGAGACACTGAAATAAATGGTTTTCTTAGGAAAAAACCCACTGTGCAAAGGCAGCCCCCTGGAATTCCTTCCTTAGGGAGATGGGAGGGATGAAGAGGAATGCACGTAGATCATTATTAGCCTGTTGAATGCTTCACTAAAGTGAAGCAGGAGGAGCAGGGGTTTGCTCCTGAATGAAGGAAATCTCCACTTTTCTGGAAGTTTTGTTAGAATTTGTGCAGCTGCCCCAGTCCTGCAGAGCTGGTGCTTGGCTCTTCCCAGGGATCCATCCCAGCAATGATGGCATCGCTGACTGGAATGAATCCAGGTGTTCAGAATGGATTTGGCTGCTCCAAAACCCCTCTCAGTGGTGCTGTGCAGACCCAAAACTCTCCCTCTGCCCTGCAGACTCAGCCCTCAGGCTCTGGGGAACCTCAGTGGCTGCAGTAATGCCACTGATCACCTTCCTCTTTGCGGGGCTTTCAGTTTTGTGCTGTAAAATTAAAAGGAGCTTTTCAAGATCTGCACATAAAAAGCCCACTGGGTCTGTTCTGGCTTCTGAAGGAGTGTGACTGAAGGCTTATTTTTCCACTCTGTTATATCTCTCCCTCTCTAAAACCTCTTCCTCCCAATTTCTCATTTTTGTCTCGTCCTTACTCTGCTTTACTCATCTTTAAAATTAATTTTGTATAAGCCTTTCTGCCAGCCCCCACTCTGGATTTTTGCATTGTGCCTGATCCCTCAATAACTTCTTGGGTTATGAGAGTTTTCTTTGCTCATCTGCTGGCTTTTAATTGTGGATTCAGAGAGAGTAATAATGAGGTGCTGCCTCTGAACTACCCAGTGGTGAGTTCATCAGCTGCTTGCCTGATGTCCTGGAGGGTGTTTGCATTCAGCATTTTCCACGTTGTAAAACTCAGCCTTGGCTAATAGGAAAATTGTGTCTTGAGTTGTAGAGATGCTAATGGAAATGGCATCGCTTGCCACGAGATATTCTCATTTATGACTCTCTTTAAAGAACATACTTGCCAATTAGTGTCTTTATTAGAATACTTACTTTTATCATTTGAAAATATGACTCTTAATTGGCACCAGCTTTGCCTAAGGGAGAAACAATTGTTAATAAATAAATGAATAAACCAAGCTTCTCCATCAGTACCCGTGGAGGGAACCAGCTCATCCCATATAGACACCCTATAGATCATACTACTGATTGTTCTTAAACTCCTTCAATTATTGAGAGAGACAATTTCATCTAACTTTATATTGTCTTCCTGGGAAAAATATAGGCAGGATATTGGAATCTGCTTGTTTATTAAAGCAAGTAGCTCATTAGGCATAATTAAGACCGAAGAAACAAGAGCATTAAATTTTTATACCTCACCATCAGCCCAATAGCTCTAGGAAAGGCAAAAGCAGCAGAGCTGCTCCATTAGTAAATTGATCAGGTCAGTGTAATTAAGGTGCCAATTTTGTTAGAATCTGAACAGAAGATGAGGACTGTTTAGTTGTTTTTCACTTCAAAAATGTAGTAAAGAAACTGTTTAAGGAGAAGAATTTGATAGGACTGAAAACGCAGTGAAGGGACAGATGAGAAGCAGAATGTGGCTCAGGAGGGTGGAGTGGGGACATCACAGTGTCCTGTGCTTGTCACATCTCTGTCATTGGGATTCCTTCTCCAATGGGTGGTGACAGGTCAGAGCAGGGGAGTCACAGCAAAACAAAGGCAATAAAGTGAGGGATTGTCCTGATGTGCACTGGGACTCCCCTCGAGTCCTGGGAGCAGCTCTGGGCACCTCAATAAGAGATCTAAAACTGAGGGAGAGAGTCCAGAGCAGGCACACGGTGTTCAACCACAAATACCTGCTTGCCTGACACCCAAAGCGTGTCCCTTCTGAAATAAATAAGGAAATAAAAGCGGGCAAATTAGGTTAGCAGTCAAAGCCATCCAAGCAGCAGCGCAGTTTCCCGAGCACAGGGCATTGTGCATCACGAATTATCTCCCAGTCCCACCTGCTCTCAGATTTTATAGCCTGGCCATCCTCCCTCCCAGGACTGCTCCATTGAAAAGAAACAGATGGGGCTGAGAAAAATCCAAAGGAATAAATGGGGTAGAAAGTGCCTCCAGCCTTTCTGAGCAGCACCAGGGCAGCATTCCTCTTTTCAAAGGATTTTCCTTTTCCCCCGTTTGTAAAAACAAAGCTGCAGGAACACGGGTTGAATCCTCAGCTCCATGAAAGCACAGGCACACACACACACACACAAAAATGTGCTTTGGATGTTTTTGGGCAGAGGCTCAGCTCCCTTCCATGGGCTTTGCTGCTGCTTTTAATCTGCTAATTGCCTGATCAATATCTCTATTTGAAACTTATATGAAAATGTGGGGAACTTTCTACACGTAGGGAATGTATGGATCCTTTGGCTGTGCTGCAGGGCTCCAGCAGCAGTAATTTCAGTAATTAGGCTGCTTTTCAAATAAAGGCCAGTGCCATGGATACAGGACTAAGATAAATTATGCCCAGGATAAGCTTATATTTTGCTGCATGCACTTGCCCTTTCTGTGCTCATGCAAGGAAAGCCTGAATAAACATCTTTTCTCCTCCTCCTCCCAGCCCATGACACATCTGCGTCCTCTCTAAAGCTCTTCCCTTTCCTTAGCACTCCATACCCTCCATCAGAGGTGACCTTACTCTTGTCCTTTGGAAATTATTCTTTTCTTGTCAATGTTTTTTTTTCATTTGTGGATTAGTTTGCGGAATGAAATTAGGCAAAAAAGCAAAGGAAAAAAATCATGATTTTCCAGTGAATGTAATCCCCCAAAAAGCAAGATGTGAATAAAAGCAAGCAATATCAAGAAAAGGATGCCCTTGAATTTATTTGTTAGCCTTTTCAGTTATTTTAGATCATCTTATTAGAGCTTATTCTAATAATTTCTCATCAGTATCAAGAAAGAGAATATAGAAAAATGAAGGATTTATTTATGATATAATTACTTGGCTATCTCAAAAAAGCACCAGCACTGCCAGAGATATCCAGCTCATCAGCAGGAATTTGAGCAGAGAAATTGAATGTTTTTATATTTTTTTTGTGGTGCCAGCAGAGCCCCACAGCACTGACTTTAGGTTTGCCAATGCCAGGGCTGAATTTGGGCTACAAAATCTGGGTCACTGCAAGCATGGAAGCTGTCCCAGGATCAGCTGCACGAGGGGCACGAGGAGAGGCAGGCAGGGAGCTGGAATTTTCCCTCTGGAATGTGCCCCTCACCTGGGGGTGAGCCACTGTGACAGGCAGAAAATCACAGAGATCTTGGGGAGGGTGAGCCACAAAATCATTGTGAGGGGTGATACCAACACAATGGGCTTGTCCTGAGGGCAAAGGGACAGGCTGGACAGGGCAGGGACAGGGCTTGGAGCAGCCTGGGCTAGTGGAAGGTGGCACTGGGTGGTCCTGAAGGTCTTTTCCAGCCCATCCTGTGGGTGTGTGGTTTTTACTGAGGAGCTGTCACACAATCCTGGGGTGGGGAAGTTGAGCCCATATGGAGAGGTTTGGCTCCATCTGCTCCATGGAGCCACTCCCAAGCTGAGCCTAAAGCAGCCTCAGTAGCCCCCTGCAGAACACTGCTTTTGACTCGAGGCCTTGGAGAAGCCTTCCAAATTTGAGTGATGGAGTTGGAATCACTGGTGTGGAGTTAAACACAAGTGTGTAATATCACATGGTGAAGGGTTTGGAATTTGAGATTTTAAAATGCAGTAATAGGTGTAGGACAAGATGGAGGTTTTGGGGCGGTGGCTTCTTCTTCTTTCTTGCTCCTTCTTCTTCTTAGTTTTAAGTTGTACTTTTTTAATTGAATAGAAAGCGCTGCAGTGCGGGTCACAAGTTTTTGGTCATTGGGTCAAAAGTAAAAATAATATAGATGTTAGTTTTTAATTAAATAGTTAGGCCTTAAAAGACCTTGTAACAAACAAGATACAACTCCATTTTTTCGCTTTTAGCTTGTTAACTAGAAGTGCTGTAGCACTCACTGTACTGTAAATAGGAATTAATAAACAACTGAGTCTGAACACAAAAATCCATCTCTCGTGCCTTCAATCCTGACTCTGACTGAAAAGAAAAAGCAAAAACCCCTAAACCCCTCCTGCTTGTCACCAAGGAGGCAAACTGGCATCACAAACACCCAGCTGAGCTGGGCAAGTTCAACTCAAAAATCAGGGGGGTGCTCACCTGGAGGTTCAGCTGAATATTCAGCAGGAATCAGCACCAGGGACAGAATTCCAGCTGCAGATCTGTCCACAGACAGAACTCCAGCTGCAGATCTGCCCACGGACAGAATTCCAGCTGCAGATCTGCCCACAGACAGAATTCCAGCTGCAGATCTGTCCACAGACAGAATTCCAGCTGCAGATCTGCCCAGAGAGGCTTTTCCTGGGAGCTGGGTGAAGCCCAGAGCTCTGTCTCTGTCTCTGCAGGCTCCTCACTGTCCCTGCTGCTCTGCATTTCCTGCCACTCATTCCATCCCTTCTGCTGACCCAAACATTCCAGAGCTAAGGCAGCTGAACTTCCAGTTCAATTTGTTTCAATGCTCATGTAGGGTTTTTTTCATGGTTAATATAATTTAGCACAAACCACAAAGATCCTTGATAGAGAGACTCGTGGACTTTGTTTTAAAAAGCTGTTTCCCATGCATGTTTATAATCCTTGTTGTTTAATATTTTCCATGAAATATCAAATTTCAGTGAGAGAAAACAGTGGTTATGAGAGTGTCTGACCACTGTGTGTGGCCAGAGATTCAGTACAGGTGAATGCTCAAGGTTCTCAGTCTAATGAGCCATAGCTCCCAAAGTTCCATTAATTTCAAAATATGCCAAATATTTCCTTTTATTGGAGATCTTTATATCTGAATTTATTTTTTTTGTTGTTTTCTATTTTAACCCCATGACTTTATGGAACGAGTCTGTTCGAAATAGACCCCAGGAAAATGAGTAAAAGCTAAAAGTGACAAATGATGTTGATCCCTTTCAACTTTAAAGCATTTGAATCAGAAGCTGCCACACAGCTCTGTTCAAGGTCCAGCTGTATTTTTGATAGGAAACGTGTTTTGATTCAGGAATTATTTGTAGGCTTCATTAAAATGTAAATTGCTCCATGAAGAAATCTAAAGGAGATTGAGTCCAAAGATATGTAAATATTCAAATGTAATTGGGGTTCAAGCCCTACATCTCTATTTCTGCCTGAACAGTTCAAACAGAGAAGAAGGTTTTCCATCCTTCTCCTTGAAATCCAACAAAATTTCTCAGAGAATCCTTGAATGGTTTGGGCTGGAAGGGACCTTAATGATCACTCAGTTCCTGGGTTTGCCTCCAAAAGCAGATCAGAGTTATGAAATTCAATAAATAATCATAAATTGGCAGGCCTGGAGGATTGGAAGAGGAGGGATGGGTTCAGTGAAATCAAGATGTAAATCAAGATGTACTTTGGATAACCCATGCCCAGTGTCTGCTGCAGTTAAAGGAACATTTGTGGGGTTCATTCTCTTTCTGTGTCACCCTGGGCTGGCCCCCAGCACCCCCCTTTCCATCCCTGCAGCTCAGATCCCCCACAGCAGCAGGGAATGGAGCCTTTGGGAGCCAGGATCCCTTCCTGCCTCCCTCCCCCATCTGCCAGATGAATCTTTACAAATTATTGCAAATACTTACACTCAATTCCCCATCTGTAAACCGGGCAGAAATACTCCTTGCAGGGATGGATAAAAGGAAAAGAGTCTATTCATGGTTGGGATGTATTTGGACACATTAATGCCAGCAGAAATGGCTTGGTGGAAGATGTATCTCCTCCTAAATTGCTCTTCTGACTTCTGGGTGTGAAATCCCAGGCACAGCCCCTGACCCTGTGCCTGCAGGTGCTCACAGAGCCAGCCCAGCATGGATGGACACAGAAAAACCCATTGTCATCCTTGGAAATCTGCTCCAGATTTCTGTAACAAAGTGGCAAATCCTTTGTTTAGTGCTTTCTGAATTGTTTTCAGTTGTTTCCAGTCTTGTGTATCAGTATTTTCCTGCTATTAACATGTGATGAATCCAGTGCTGGAAGGTGAAATCCACACAATCCAAACATAAGCATCATCCTGCACAGTGCTGCCACTTTTATAATATCAAAAATATCTGAGTAATTATAAAACATACATTAATATAATGAAAACATACATCAATATAATGACAGGTCTTGCTTATAGCCAAGGTACTGTTGAGGAACAGACTTTCAATAATCACTTTTTACACAGTGCTTTCCCCAGAAATATTTTACAAGCTTAATCAGGGCAGGCAGCGAAACGATCACCTTCAATTCATTGTAGAAATATGAAAGATCAATAGAAGAGGTTGTTGTTTGAACTCCCCCATCACCTGAGCCCTCCAGATGAGCACCACCTCCCTCCTGAGGTGCACAAACACGAATCAACACTTCAGGGGGAGGCTGAGAGAAAGCAGAGCTGTGCTGGGAGAACAACCTGCCCTCTAAGAGCAGGGAGCTGCTGTTCAAATAAGAAAAGGCAGCGTTGTAACACTCCTTGCAGTGCCTGGAGAGAGGGGAATGAGTTGTCCAGGTGAAGTGGTGACAGGCTGCTGTCAGGTGCCAGGGCTGCTGCTCTGATGGAGCCATTGCAGTGTCTGTGTGATGCTCCAGCCCCTCCCCAGCCAGCCAAGGTCACTCAGCCCTTTGGTTATTTGCTGAGGAAGTGCTGGTCAAGCAAACAAAAGGAGTTTGGAGCAGATTCACCAGATGCACCCCATTTATCTTGGAGTTGGGCACCTCCCCTCCCTGAGTGCTGCAGTTCTGGGGACACCTTGGAGCAGGAAGAATTCCCAGCGAGGCAGGTGCATGGGAGGGATGCTGGGGAGGGGGAGGAAGGACCCTGGGAGAGGGAAATCAGGGAGAAAACTGTGCTTGGATAACTAAAAAAAGGCTGGAGACACACACAGGGGAGAGGGGTGGGGCTGCTCTCCCTCAAAGCCCCAGAGCAAGGAGGCTCTCGAGCCAGGGAATTATCTGGGTCTGGATTTGTCAGCGAGGAAATCCGGCTGGGAATTTCCATTATATAATGGAAAAAATACCGAGATTTAAATGGGAAACAAAAAAACCAACCCAGAAAAACACCCCAGTCATAAACATATGGAACTTATGGACGTTTTCAAAGCCACTCACAGATATCTGATGATGGAGCTGCTATGAAGCCAACTGCATTAAACACCTTTTTCACCTACCTTTTCTCACTAGGGATTGAAAACCTGCACTAAGAACAACTCCATCAAATTTCAACAGAGAATAAGAAAAGGAGGTTATACTTTTGGAAAAGTCAAATATTGACTTCTCCAAAGTCAATTGCTCCCATAGGCTTTGCAGGAATGAGGTTCTGGGGCAGTCGGGGGAGGAGGCACAGTGAGACCCAGCAGGTTTCCAGGTGGGGTTGGGTGCTCTGAGGAAAGGTGAGGTGGTTCCTGGGGGTGTCAGAGCTGAGGGAGCCACAGCAGGGGCAGGTCCCGAGGCTCCTGCCTTCCCCAGAGCTCAGGAGGAGCCACAGAAAGGCACAGCCACACGGGCAAGTTAATGAGGAGCTGAGGCAGTGGCTTCCCCAGCAAGTCTGAAATAGAATTTGAGTGTTTGGTGGCGGAAGGGAGCAGGATTTTGATGGTCCTGCTGGAGAGGAAAAGCAAAGGCTGATGTGGACAGTGGTAACAGGGAACATTCAATAGTCCACTTGCCTTCCTGGAGCTGTTGCACAGGCTGCAAAGAGTCCCTGTAGGGTGAAAAAAAGGCAAAACACCCTCTCTAAGTGCCTTCATAGAGACTTGGACCATCCAGGCCATTTTAAACTTGTCTCTATTTTTCAGAAAGCTCTCCCTAATTCCACTGCTAGTTATTCATAGGGGCATTAAAAATAGATATCACTCCATGAGAAGGAGATTCTTCAAGTGAGATCTGCCTGTCTCAGCCTACAGGGGGTCATTCTTTATCAAAACCCCTGCACCACACCCAACCTGCCCAGGACAGTGCAGGCAACAATTTCAGCCCTCGGGGCTGCATGAGGAGAACATCCAAAGGAAAAAAAAGGACAAAAAAGTCTGAAACAAAGTGCTGGCAGTTCCTTGTTAATGGCAGCTAATTTTAGGGGCATTGTTTGCATGATGATCCCAGGCTGTAACTCTGCTGTTGTTAAACGATGTGTCAGCCCTCCAGAGCTGCACATTGCCATTACTTTATTAATCACCACCAATAAACCAAACTTCTGTGGGATTTAATTACTGGAGCCATTTGTTTTCTTTACTCGTGTTTGGGGGACAAGGCTTTTGAGGAGGATGAGAGTTATTTGTTACTCATAGCATATGTTTTTCTTTAAAATCTGAATTGGGCAAATTTCATTAGAGTATTGTTGCAGTATCACGTCAATCAAGTTTCCACTTAGGCTGAATTAAATTGTCATTGTGTGGGTCTTTGGGTTTTATAAAGAAATTGGGTGAAATTCACTAATTTGATGGAATTTTTTAAGGAGACAGTGGGGACAGGAGCAAGAAATTCTGCATAAAATGCAAGGGAGAATCAAAACAAAAGCTCAGCTACGTGTCTTTGATATGTTGACAATTCCCAAAGCTCAAGGTAACCTTTCTCTGCAACACTCCAGGGTTTCCCTTTATTACTGTCTTTTTTAATACCAGGCCAGTTTTATGCTTCAAGTGCCTTTTCTGGCAAGCAAAACCACAAAGAGCAAAAGAAACGAAGGAATATAATGAGCTGGGGGAAGACAAGCAGCAAAAAGCAGATCCCCCCACCACGATGGAGACCAAAGAAAGGTGACAGTGGCACTGAAGTCCTGCCTGGGCTTATTCAGGTTGGGATTCCGAGGTGGGTGATGGATAGGAAGGGATCTGCTCTCTCCCAGCAGTTGTGTTCTCTGGCTGTGTCAAGGTTTCTATGGAGATACTTAGGCTGCCATTTTGATATTTTAGTCTCTGGATTCCCATTGCTTGGCCTGAAAACCAAATCTGTATTTTACACCCAAATATGTCCGTGCTAATCCATTCCTGATGCACCAAACAAATCACTTGGAAGGCCTAGAGGATTTAATTTGATGGCTGCTCATATCTCAAAATAAATACTGTTCAAGTTCAGCTAGGAAATGTCCAAGGAGAGGTTAGACAGGGTTTGGAGCAGCCTGGGACAGTGGAAGGTGTCCCTGCCCATGGCAGGGGTGGCACTGGGTGGGTTTAATGTCCCTCCCAACCCAAACCATTCCATGATTCTCTAAAGAGCAAACAGGACCACCAAGAGGAGGTTCAAAGGCTTGGAGCAATGCCATGATCTCTGTTTTCCAGCTTTCTGAGCCCCTTGCACTCCATGGAGTGCTTGGTTGTTCTGATTTTCAGCTGGTTTATTTTTACAGCCCAAACTTCACCCATATTTTTAGGAGGCATTTTGAAGACAGACCCAGGAACTTGTACATGCTCTAAGCACAATAAACTGCTCCCAGCTACTCTCAACACAATCGACTTCTGACAAAGACAGATTGGTTTCTTGGATTTTAGAAGGCAGGGGGATTTTTGTTCCAGTGCAGAGCAAAACCAGGTCTTGAAAGATTTGCCAGGCAGAAGTGCTGCCAGCTGAACACCAAAAGAGATTTTGTTTGAACTGCAGTGACTTTGTAAGGCTTGGCCATACAAACACAGCTACAGGTGATGGGCAGGTGAGCATGAGAACAGTGCCTGCCTGACCTTTGAGTTTTGTTTTTGTGCTATCTCTGGGTTGTTGCCTTTTAATAAAGTAAAAAAAAACAAAACAAA
>VZTT01058341.1:505773-552955 GCA_013400855.1 Buphagus erythrorhynchus | reverse complement strand
GTGTTCAGGTGCATGCTTTAAATAAGAATACGGCTTAATATTTGTTTTCTAAATCTGTTAAGACCCCCATGCTACTTGTAGAGAAAAAAATCAGATTCAGTCCCTCTCAGTATGAGGCTGTCCAATTGGAAGAATGCTTAGCCATGTTCAAAGCAGGTTCAGCAAGGTCTCACACAGTATCTGTGCTAGCCCTTTGATTATTTTCCTTGTATGATTTATACCAAGTGGTTTGTGAGCTCTGCATATTGCAGAATTATGGATATTAGTTTTCCAGGTTCCTGATGTGGGAAAGTGATCATGCAATCACTCCTAAAGAGCATTTGTCATGTACTCTTGCTGCTGTATTTATATCTGGAAACTAAAGAAAACTAGGAATTTCTGGTTTACTTCAGATTTCTTTCACATCTTTCATTTAGAGGAAGCTTGTAGTTGCACCTATAAAATTTGTCAGCACTGCTCTGTACAACAGGCCTACTGTTACATTTAGAGTCTTAGTTTCTTTTTTGCAAAAGGAGGATTCTAGGAGAATTTGTGCGTGGGGAAATGGGAGATGAGGAAGGATTAAGTACCCTTTTTGTTGTCACACACAACTTCACAGTAGGTTTAAACTGGTTGAAATTCATATGGAAACTAAAATACATTAATATGTCAAAAAAACCCAATCAAAGAACAATTACCATAGAAAAGTAGGTAGCTTCTTGCAGCCCACCAGTAATTCCCCAACTGGACTAAGTCTGTATACTTACTAATATTTAAATCTGATCAATATACACTTCCCCATTTGATTTTAGGGAACTATATTCTACTTGAGACATCTTGATTTAATCTGTCTGTTGGTTCATCTCTAAAGGCCTCCTTATTTTGGTACAGTAAAATGTAGTAGGGAGTCTAGTATTCACTTAGTGTCTTCCATGTTTTCCACCTGTACTTTGAGTGTAATAGCCTNGGAAATAACTGCAATTTCTAATGACTATTAACACAATTTGAGATGGGTTTTACTGTTAATTTGCAGAGGCTTTTTGTACTGTGATATCACCACCTTGTGTTGCCAGTTGGAAACGTTATTTTTTGTGCTTTCTTTAAATAGGTACTGACTAAATTTGAATGTCTTATGCTAATGCATCAAGAAGAGGAGCTGAAGTTAGGGGAAAAGAAAAAACTTCTAGACGATGAAATAGCTCAATTTACTGAGAAGAAAGCTATCACTGAATTGATTCAGTCACAAGTGTCTATCTCTACCCCTGTTGTTAGTTTGAAGACACAAGGACTGCAAAAAGTAAGTGCTGATGCTAGTCATCAGAGGCAGCAATGAAAAAATTCTTCACTTCTATAGCTCAAATTTCAGTAATCTTTTAGAAAAGACAGAAACATGCTCCTATTCTGTGATAAGACAGAAGTGTATAAAATATCCTCATGCTTGGATTTACTTTTAGAGTAATTGCTGTATGCTCTATAAGCATTGTTTTGTCTTTCTTTTTTCCATGAAAGAACCAAGATTTTCACCTTGAAGTCCAGTGCTTTCATGAAGGAACTATGAATGTTGGAGAGCAGAGCGAGAGGGAGAATGAGAAAGAGAGTTAGAGAGAGAAATTCATCCAGGGAGTTTCAAGAATAGTATTTGATTGCAACACTCAGGTTTTGAATGTAGGATATGTTAGTAGTTTTATGAAGCGGTCTAACTGCTGTTGTCCCATATTAGATGTGTCTTCCTAGTACACATTTTTGAGAGAAGAGACTGATAAAATTGGCTGTAAAAACACAAAGTGCAGAATATGACCCAATAAAGATTTCACTTTCTTCCCACCCATCCACTTCTTTCTTTCACCACCCTCATAAGAAGAACTTGAATAAATTGTGAAAATACAGAAATATTTTCAAAAGTAGTGCCCGGAATAACATGCCCAAATGATTTATATAAAAAACATGGAATTAAATACTCATATATTAAATTGACTTAAATGTTTCTCCTCCAAAATCAGAAGTCAATTAACTTAATAATTTTCTTTCCTGATAGCTTACAAATTTACTGCAGATAACATTTTGTTAATTAATAACTTCCTGCAGTTGAAAACAGATTTCTTGGTTCTGAGTTTATTTATAACTGCTAGATTCTGCAGAACTTTAGAAACTACGTTGGCGCACATATTTCCACAGATATCATCAAGCTTTGACATTTTTGGGCTGTATGCTAGAAGCCAAATTTGGCCAAAATTTATTGCATTTCAACTATTGTTACCAAATTCCTTTTCCTAGATTCATTTTTTTCTGGATTTATATATGAAAGCGGAATTCTTGGTAACAGAAGTCATTATTTGCACTACTATGAGTAACTCTTGTGGTTTAGTTTTATTTCTTCAGAGTATGTTAAGCTTATATGCTTGCTGTGGTTTTTCAGTTCCAGCTTTATGTAATACTGATGACAGAAGGTACAATATTGATAATTTCTCATGAGGAAGCAGTGATTCATGGTGTGCTCTTGAAGGTATAGGAGTTCCAGTTTCTTACTAAAATGTTTGGCTAATCTCTTGTTGCTGCATCCTGCAAAACAATAATTTTTAAGCATGATCTGTATACACACAGTGTGGTGGTTACTGTCATTGTCATCACGGGCTTTCTCTTACAGCTCTGCCCTGATACGTGTTTGCCTTACATAAGTGTGGTCAGCTTGCTTTAATTTTAAATTGTGCCAAAGAAGGTGTCCCTGCCATAGACAGTTCCATTCAGACTATGAATAGTGTTGTGCAAAAGTATTTGGTGAATATATCCACTACAAGCTTCCTGAAGAGTTCTTTTCAAATTGTATTGTTTATTAGTCCACTAAGTGTTATTTAATACAACTATTGACATATTTGAACCATTTACTGAATTTGCTGACAGGTTTTTGTTTATAGGCTCTTATGTACAAGCAGTGTTCTAAATTTCAGATATGGTCTTTTAAATCAAAATTTACTGAGATATTTTTGCAATGCTGTACTATTGCAGGATAGATCATCTGATATTACTAACTCAGTATGGAAAGTACCTGTATTTGATGTTTCTGAGCGTGGTATTCAGTTACAGTTGAAGATTTACAAAAACCCCAGGTTGGTTAAAACAAGTTCTAAGTGCTTTGTATGTTTTAAGTAGCCATGATAACTAATGGGAAACTGTAAGAGATACAGTGTTCTCTGGAGTTGTGTTGTTTGACTGTTTAAAAATGAAATGCTAACTTGACAGAAATAAAATAGATTGGTTTTGCTTAAGTGTTACTCTTGTTCTGCTTCCTGTCCCTCATGTGTTATTAAAAAGGAGTAGGATTTCACATTTAACTGAAAAATACAAAGGTTTTACATCTGTTTTAAATATCTTAAGTAATTTATTGATTGGAAAAAATAGGTGATCTGTGTGAACTGTACCAGAAGGGCAGTGTGACTTGTCATATACTACTGTACTTAGCATATAGTCATGGAATATCTCAAGTTGGAAGAAAACCATAAGGAGTTGGAAGAGACCCTTAAGGTTCATTGACTCCAGCTCTCTGCTCCTTGCAGGACTACCATAAAATCCAAACTGTGGCTAAGAATATTGTCCAGACACTCCTTGAACTCTGACGGACTTGGTGTCATGATCACTGCCCTGTGGAGCTGTTCAGTCACCAATCTCTATTTTGCTCACACAGTGATGCATACCATATAATTTTAAAGGGGTGTAATGGACCTTAAAGATCATCTAGTCCCAAGCCCCTGACATGGACAAGGGCACCTCCCTCTACATCAGGCTGCTCAACCCTTCATCCAGCCTGGCTTTGAACACTGCCAGGGATGGGACGTCCACAACCTTCCTGGGGGCAACCTGTTCCAGTCCTCACTACCATCACAGTGAAGATTTTCTTCTTAAAAATCTTACCTAAGTTTCACCTTTTTTAATTTGTACCCATTGCTCCTTGTCCTATGACTGCAGTTCCTGATAGAGTCCCTCTCTGGCTTCCCTGTAGGCCTCCTCCAAATACTGAAAGGTTTGTTCCACATGACCATCTCTTCTCTGGACTGAACAGCTCCAACTTTCTCAGCCTTTGTAGGATAGGTGCTTCAGTCCCCTTATTAACTTTGTGGCCCTCCTCTGGACTTGCTCCACCAGATCCATGTCCCATCCAGAGCTGCATGCAGCATTCCGGGTGGGGTTTTCACAAGAGCAGAGCAGAGGGACAGGGCCCCCTCCCTCGCCCTGCTTGGGATGCAGCCCAGGACATGGCTGGCTTTCTGAACTGTGAGTGCACATTGTCTGCCCATGTTGAGTTTTCAATGAACCATTACCCCCAAGTCTTCTGCAGGGCTGTTCTCAATCAATACTCTGCCCAACATGTGCATAAAAGATTGTTTTCCTTCAGTAGCAGTGAGAAGGAATAGATGATGAGACATAAACCCTTCCTTTGAACAGGAAAGGGTCAAACTGCTGATTCAATCATCTCTACAGACAGAACAGGCTGTAACATAGGAGTAAAGGATTAAGAGGAGACACTCATTTAGCCCACACACTCAGCCAACATATGACTTGGTTCAAGAGAAGAAAATGGGGCAGGATCATGCCCTGTGATTGCTCCTTCCTGACCAAAATGTAGCTTGATGAAAGACTTATTTTTTGTTTGACTTCATACCATTGGCTGAGCCATTTGCATTTGTTGGATTAGAAAGAAGGGATGTGTCTTTCTTAAAGGAGGTGACGGCCAAATGAAAAAAATAATGCAGAATGTAATAATAATTGAATGATGCGTATTGTCAGCACTCAGTTATCTCCCAGTGTACTATCCCAGCCGCTTATGTTAGTTAGCTCAAGCACAGCTCTTCATGAGTGTTACAAAACTGCATCAAAAGACTGATTTAGCTGTCTATAGTCTGGCCACTTTGCTGAGGACAAAGACTGAGAATAGTTAAGTACTGTTTGACCTAGATAGCTCTGTGCCTGGCCAGTGCTAGAGGATGTGCTGTGCTTTGACAGCTGGGAACCATGAATAGGGATGTGGTACCACATGTCTTGGTCAGATGGGTTTCTGTGCCCTTGCACGTGCTGGCCCTGCTGGACTCAGCAGCAAAACAAAACTGGTGCAGGCAGCTGTGTACCAGGAACAGGTGACAGTCAAAGAGGGATTTTTCAGTTGTATCACAAGAACAACATAGCACAAAGTGAGAGCTGGTGGATTTTCCTTTTCGTTTCCTTATATTCATTTAATCACCGGAGAATCATCTGTAAGTGTGGGAAATTCCACTGTTACTTTGTTTAAGTTGGCCCAAAGATGTGATACCAGCTAAGAGCCACAAGTGCATGTCACAGCCTGACAGTCAAATGCAATGCAAAGAATTATGAAGGAGCAACTAACAATATTGTCTGGAAGTGGAGAATTAATTGTGGTGGTAAATAAAAACATACATGTCTCCTTATGATTTATCTTAACCATGTGCTTTTCAGTTGGACACTTCAGAGAGGTTTATCCTGCATGTGAAGTGATTTCAGGACCACTTGTTAAGGTCTCTTTACTGTTATGGTACCTTCTGCAAGCGGTTGCTACAAAGTTATTTACACTCTTTATGAATCTGAAGGCTTTGTTTTTTTGAATACTTTTCTTATTTTCCATATATATTTTGTATACTTATTCACAACTCTGTCTTTAGAGTTACTTTGCCAGTAACAAGACACAGCCAGTTAGGAGTTTTATCTTAAATCTGGCTGACAAGTTGGACTCAAAAATTTGCAGTAAATGGGGTTACATCAAGCTGGCAGTCAGGCACCCCAAGGCTCACTTTTAGGTCAGTGCTCTTTAATGTTTTTGTAAATAAACTGTACATAGGAGTTGAATGTACATTAAGCAGGTTTACTGATGATGCTAAATTCAGGAAGCTGTGGACTCCGTCTAGGATAGAGAGACTTTACAGAAATGTCTGGATAGGCTACAGAGCTGTGCAGTCTCCAGCTGATGGAAGTTAACAGGACCAAGTACTGGAAGTTCAGAGTGAACATTAGGAAAAGACTTTTCACTGGGAGGATTGTTGGAACAGGCTCCCCAGGACAGTGGTTACAGCACCAAGCCTGTCAGAGTTCAAGAAGCATCTGGAATATGCTCTTAGTCATATGGTTTAATTTTAGGTAGTCCTGCAGGGAACAGAGACTTGGGCTCAATCCTTATGGGTCCCTTCCAACTTGAGATATTCTGTGCTTCTATGGATTTTAACTAATGGAAACACATGCCTCTTGTAACAGCAGCAACATAATATTGATATAGAAAGAAAAATACTCAAAAGAAAAATGAGTAATTTTTCCAGACCTTTGTGAAGACTTCTGTAATTTCTATTCAGTGAATCACTGCAAAAAGTAATTTAGTGTAATTCATGGATGGATAAAATACCCAGCTGGATTTTTAGGAAGTACTGAGGCATCTATGTCTCCACGTTTTCTTTAATAAATGTATTTTTTAAAATCCAGACCCCAGCATCAAGGCAGCAAAGCACTGATAGTTAAATATAGAAACTTGCAGGATTTTAAACCAGACAAAAAGAGCTTCAACAGGATGTTCGCTAGGGTGCGCTCGAAGCACATGGCTTTTGCTTCTGGGGAAAGGACTGTGGCACTGAGCAGCTGTGTCACTGGCCCTGAACAGCCCCCTCTAGTTAAAACTGCTTTTGTCGGGAGTTTGAAGTAGGTGAGCCCCAGGGGCCCCTTCCAAAATCAGCAGTTCCATAATTCTATAGCTCGTTTATCACGAACTATTTTTTTTGTTCAAATAAGAAGAAAATATTAACTTATTTTCTGTAGAAGCAAAGGTATAAGCACAGAAGGCAACATAAAAGTAAGTGCTGTGAGAGCTCTGAGCTGATGTGGTTGATTATGTGCTAGGGCATTAAAATGCTGGAATCAGTCTTTATTGTTTGAGAAACTAAGTGTACAATTGCACCTCATTCGGAGCCAAAATCTTTTTAAATTACTTCCTAGAAAGGTGTGAGAAAATAGCATATATTTCTTGTTGAGAACTGCAAGTGAGATGTGTCAGGATGTTTTCTGGGTGACCATACTGTGAGCTTTAAACTTTCTGAAAAAGAGTATTTATGGAGCTACACAAATGTTTTTTGGCAACAGATCTCTAAGTATCTCTTTATTTTGGGGGTACCTGTACTCGTGATCATTAAGGAATAATCTCTCTGAGCACTTCAGTGTATCACATTTTATAAGTGCAATTTTCATAAACAAGCAGCCCACCAAACCAACGATTTCAAAATTAAATTCTGGCTTCCAGC
Organism: Buphagus erythrorhynchus; assembly: GCA_013400855.1. Lineage (NCBI taxonomy): Eukaryota > Metazoa > Chordata > Aves > Passeriformes > Sturnidae > Buphagus > Buphagus erythrorhynchus. Next base: position 545,693 of record VZTT01058341.1, on the reverse strand, counting down.
AGAAATTTGCCTGTCTGATTTTCCTATTGAAGTATGAAGGATTTTGATACATTCCTATTCACATATACAAATCCATATGTTTTTCACAAGTGTACATAGAGAGATGCATCTCAGGCCTGCTGGTGTCTATGGATATATAGACCACTCACAGCAAGTGACAGAGGTTAGCTAAGAGTGGTCCTTGGGATTTGTGATTCCTGATCAGTTCAAGATACTCTTTTAGTGTTTAACTCTTGGTCTGGATGCCTGCCTGCAGTGTCTGCATTCCCTTATGCTGGGAGTTGCAAATCTTTACTACCCCATTAGTCCACATACGTTTGGGGAGATGATCATTCCTGCTGAGGAGAGACAGTGGGGCAGATCTCTGCAGATTTTACACCTCCATCCTCGCAGAGTGGAAATGTGGACCTACTCCTTCCTCTGGAAGATGTTAACTCCTTCACCTGAGGCTTAGAAGAAGCAGACTGGTAGTTGTCACCCCTTTGGAGAGAAGAGAGAAGAATTGGCGTGTTTTAGAAAGATGATGAGAAGGTGCTGGTGTTTGCATAGCTGTTTTTCATGGCTTCTACTTCAGTTTCATTGGTAAGTCTGGGGAGTTCCATTCCCACTTATGTTGGCAGTGTGAAGATGGTCAGTCCTTTGACCTTCTGGGGAAACAATGATCCCAGTGCATTTTGGCCTATCCAGCTGACAAGGTGTGTGAGTGGCCAGGCAGACAGGACACACAGAAAACTGTCACAGCCTTTCCTCACATGTTTGTTACCCCCATCACATCATGGGGTGTGACAGGGCTCATTTGACTTGCAGGCTGTAGTGAAAAATTTATACCAGGTTAGAAACACAGCAGGCAGTATTGATGCACTGTGCAGAGGAATGCAAAACACCAGTGCTGGTTTATGGCTGTGTTCACAGCAGATGAATGACATCCAAACTTCACCCCAAGGTCAAATCTATATATACCCCTAATAATTTAAAAGGTACAAATGTGCAGTGTGAGTATGTACATGTGAGAAGTAATTCCATTGCCTCTCCTGGTAGGGTTTGAGATTGGCATGTGTATTTTGTCTCCAAAGTTACAGAAGTTCTTTTTGCTTATGCTGATTTCTCAAGGGAAAAAATCTCTTAGGCAAGTCAGAGTATCTTCTGGCTGCTTCTCAATCTTCATTGTATTTATTCTCACAAAATACACTAAGAAGTTAAAAGATACTGCATTCAAAAATGAGATCCACAGTGGGTAGGGTGCAGATTTTTAAGCATATTTAGATTTTTTTTTTTTTAAATTTGCACCCACTCAGTGAAGATGAGCCATGGAAGTAAATACGTCTTAGTTTTTAATGTGTAGTTAGAATCCTGCAGGAAATCTCTGATGGACTAGGTACTTGGGCTAACATCCTTTGCTGGTGGAAAGCACAGGCCTCTGCTCCCCAAACTTGTACATGGATCTCAATCCTACTGTTGTTTTGGCTAATAAAACAGAAGAGCTTTTGTGGAAAGTGATCTACGTAAGGAAGAGAATGCATTCTGAATTCTCACGGCTTTGGGTTAGGCTTATATGAGACCTTGGTTTCCCTAAATACAAAATTTCAATGCTGTATGCTGTGGCATCTTGATTTCCCAGCCACTTGGGTTTTAGAGAGAAACTCACATACATGTTTAACATCTCCAAAACCATACTGGGTTTCCTGAAGGAATATGGTCCATGATGTGGACCTGAAGTGTCTGAGTGTGTCCTCATCAGAAAGGAGGCTTCCCTGGTAGGTAATTTATCCTGAGTTGTCAGTCCATCTTGCTAGCCTTCTCCAGCTTTATTGAGATAGTAAAGTATGTATTGATTGTGAAAGAAAAAAATATTTCCAAGTTCAAGTTCATGTCAGATTTTGCTCATTGCTCCAGTATGAATACAGTTTCTCAAAAATTCCTTAGTCTGGTGGACAAGTTCATTGTCTGAAATGTGAGAAAACTGGTTTCAAATCCCTTCTCGAAGTTTGGCAGAGCAAGGGGCTGGGTTTAAAACTCTTCACACTCTGAAATAATTTGTGAATATATTTCCTGTAGTTTCCTACAGGGCAGGGCTTTCTGTGATTTCTGAGTGACAGTAATCTTTGGGAAGGTAGTTGTTTTATGTGTGGCTTCTTGGAGGCTCTGGAGTCATCAGAAGTTTAAAAAAAAAACCAAAAAAACAGAAAAAACACCTTTAACAAACTCCATCCTTAACTTCTGTTTCTGGGAAGACAGCCCTCTGGCCCTGGGAGCTGGTGCTTGCCAAAAAGCCCTTTGTAACCTCGTGTCTTGATCAGACCCCAGGCTCATCCCTGACCTCACTGGTCTGGCTTTGGTGGGGCTAGAAATAGTTCAGTTTATTAATCCAGTCATTGAAAATATGATCACAGAATCTAAAGATCACAATAACCTGAGGGCGCTGCTGGTAATGTTCTTGGTAAGTGAAATGTAATTATGGTGGGTGGCACAGCAGACTGCCCCAGTAAGGGCTTGCATGTCATTTGTGTGTTTTGAATGTGCCACTCTGTGCCTGCAAGGTCAGGAGTGAACCTCGAGAGTTTTATGGGATGGTATAATGGAGTTTGGAGTTTGTATATTGGCAGAACTTACTGGATCAAAAAGTAAAGGTAGTGCATTGCAAGCTGTGAATTAACAATGGCTGCAAACAGTTGGCTGAGGTTGCTGTCACTTTAAGTAGGCAAATAAAGCCTGTTGCTAAAAGCCTTGTTTGGAAATTTGCCTGGATAGGATGTTTTTAAAAAGCCCATACAATCCCTATGTGCTTCTAAAAGATTATTTACAGCTTTAAAATTTTTATAAGGTGCAATAATACAAATGTCATATCTCAGAATGTAATACCTGACGCAACAAATTCCCTGCCTTCTTAACAGGAAGACAAAACCCCCATGCAGAAATTTCTGGGCCCTGCCTTGTACAGCCTAGGAGGTTGCAGGTGCATCGGTGAGTTTAACTGGATAAGAAAAAGAAAGTATTTCCTGTTTGATATGAAATGAAGTTGAAATGTACTAAAAATGGCAAGCAGCCCATCCAAAACTGCAGAGGAGTTTAGAGATGCATATGATTTCAAATAAATTTTACTCTGGCCAGCATTCAGTCAAGACTGCACAAAGACTACAAGATTATCCCTAATCTTGTAACTACGGCAAATGTAAGAGACACACCAACTGAAGTGTCCTCTGGGTGTATATTTTTGTATCATCCTTAATCTGCTCACCTTTGATACTTGGAACCCAGTTAATGACTTACTAAAAGGATTCTTCAAATAAATTGTTTTCATGTGGCTTCACAGAAAAAAAAGGAGATACGAGACTCAGGACCTCTATTTTTTGAAAAACCAGATCTGTTTGCAGGAAAGACTTTTAAAAAAAATACTACAATTGTCTTGGAAATGGTATTTCTTTGAAAATAGGAGGGAAAGGTATATTGTGGTTTCTGTCAGTCTGGGTTTCTTTGGATCTTCTATTTGGTACGTTTTTGGGTTTATTTCTTGTCTTTGTATTTTAAAGGCCCTTTTATGGAGGCTGCCAGTGAGGGGTGCTATGTGATCACCCCAGAGAGGATGGAGCTTCTGAATCTGTGTCCTGCTGCCAGCCAAAAACTACGTTTAAGCATAAAAACAAACCCCCAGGCAAAGGAAAGATGTGAAAGCCTCACTTTATAAATCGAACATTAAAGGATTGTCAGGATTTTACTCCTCAGAAGCAGCCAGAGTGGAAATCCTCGGGCAGTCTGTGCTCCCTGAGAGTGGAGTGGCAGGAAGGATTCAGCAGTGTGGGATGTAAAAAGCTGGCTGGCAGGGATGAGCTTTTCGGCAGGAGCAACCCGGGGACAGAGAGGAGAGCGGCTGGGGTGAGTGTGGCGTGGTAGTCGGGAAAATCCTGACTTTCCCAAGGTAGGGAGTTTGATACAGCACGTTCTAATGCTTGGATGTGGAAGACAATCTTGAGATTCTTCTGTCTTATCTTAGTTGTCAAGCACACAAGAGATTATTTTGATTTAAACCAGTTTAACAGTGTATTTTATCATTGCACATTTTTATTTTAATTCTAGACATAACAGCATATCCTTCCTCTTTCATCTTAGCTGCTTGCTCACTAAATCTGGTGAAGGTTCTCAGCCTTAAAGCTGAAAATGTGCATTACCTAGTTTCAAAAGAATGCTCTTTGGTAATATACTCAGTGGTTTACATCCGAGAAATACCCTTCAAAGTAAAAACTGCACAGCTGATGTCCCTGTCCTGCTGTGTTGACACTGGAGCTGGAAGGCACCTTGGCTCTGTCAGGCACTGTGCAGATGCTCACTGCTTCCCGTGGTGTCTGAGGATGGGTTTGGAAGTAGATCAAAGTAGAGATTAAAAGTGCAGCTATAACCAGGTAAGACAACAGGAAACTCCCTGTTTAGAAGAAAGAACTTCTGTCTGGGATTTCTGATGTGACTTCTTTTGGTGTTGGAGTGGGTGATGTCTGATCCTCTTAAGGAGAGGCAGTAGGACAGGAGTAGTTCTGTTGCAGCGAATATTAGAGACAATGGAAGAAAAAAAGTTCACCAGCTGAGATTCAGCAGTGGCAGGAATAATATTTTCTCTTTCTGTCAAAGGCAAGACTTGAGTCCCAGCTTCTACAGACCCCTGAAGAGAAAGCTTTTTCTTCTCCTTTCTGAACAAAACCCAGTGAAATAAAACATGTAATTCCATTTCATTCTGCACAAACTGCTCCTCTGGACACAAACATTTTGTTTTCTGGCACAAGAGGGTCAGTGTGGTCTCAACACTCATGTGCTGTGTGAAGTTTATTCTTCAAACTGCTGGAGAGCATTTGGTCGGGCATGTGTGTTAATGCCTTGGGCATCCTGATGATGCTCTGGGGTGAACAGGAGCTGGGCTAGGCAGCAAGGGACACTGCTCATGGCAGGTGGTCTGCAGAACGCCTGAGCCTCCGCCTTGCTTGGTGGCTGGAGGAACATTCCAGAGCCTGATGGAACTGGTCCATCTTCACTTGGAAAGAAATGAAGTCACTACCTCTTTGCCCTTCAAATAAAAGCCCCAGTTGCTCAGCTGGTGGTAGCAGGGAATGGGCTGATTTTCAAAGGATGCTTTTACTTTGGGGCTAATTTTCAAAGAATTTGGGGATTAAACCTGAGCCTTTCAGCAAAGAGAAAAATAATCTGTGTCTCTTTCTCTGTTGGTTCCCATTCCAGCACCAGCTTACTTTTTCTTTCCATGCTTCTCTGTGTTTTCATTTGTAGGTCATAAGGGTCTTATCCCCTTGCTTTTAGTGTCTGCAGCCTGCCAGGGAGCTGCTGGCAGCAGGGCTGATGCAGCTGTACAATCTGCCCTGGAGGGATGGGACTCTTCCCTGGGAATGCACTGCAGGCTCATGAGGATTAACTGCAAGCTTTTGGTTCATGTAATGCAAATGTAGCATGGACAAGAAGTAACATTTGCCATCCTTTTGCCAAAGTTTTGAACATAAGAGCTTGCTGAGTCCTGCTTGGGAGGGTTTGCTCATTACTTATCAAATCACCACTTTTTTAGGCACTGCTGCACAGTCTGTCACCTCTGCAGCACAGGACTGTGTGCCGTGGCACCCAAAGGAAAGCAGCAGGAAGGAGAAAGCTCTGCAGTGCTGGTGGCACCTTTCTGGGGGCACATGGCTGTGATGAAGGCCCCTGCACTGTGGTTCTTAGCAAGGCAGAGGCTCTTGCCTGGGGGCAGGGAGGGATTTCTGCATCCTTCCCCGAAGACAATGCTATCGCAGGATCAGCTGTGCAGAAATTAAATATGGATCTCAATGTCCTTAAAACTGGAATATGACCCCATGCTTTTAGTGCTGTGTAATTCCCACTGAGAAAAGCTCTTCCAGGCTCCTGTTTGGTCTCTTTCAGTCATGCTCATTCTTCATCTCTTGCTTTGCAGGCATATATTAGCCCTTGCTTTTGGAGTTCTTCCATGAAACGTCTCTGATTATTTTCCTCAGGAATATTGGCTTGCACCTTCTCCAGGTTATTCTTATCTTTTGACTGTGCAGGATTTGTAAACTTTTCAGGCCCTATTGTATCATTTCTCTGTGCTGACTTGTGGCTGTAACACCTCCTGGCTGCATATTGGCTCCAAATGCAGCATGCTCTTTCCTATAAAGACTAATGAGGAGACATCAGCTTGACATCAGCTCGGGTGTGTGCCAGGACACGTGCTCCCCACTGGGCTGCTCCTCTGCTGTGTGCCCTGAAGGAATGAAGCAGTGACAAGTCGGCGGGTGCTTGTGTGACAGCCCAGGGTGTGAGGTTGTGCCTTGTGCTCCTGCTGTGAGCGTGGCACAGCTGGCTCTGCTCTGAGCAGCTGGGTGGGCGTTCAGGCTGGGCCATCTGCATGCCACTGGTGTGAAAAGCTGAATTAGCCCCCATGGCCCCTGAGGAGCCCCTGAGGGCTCTCCAACCCCTCCTAGCCCAGCCTGAAACTCTGATGTGTAGATAGCTCTACTGGAACTGTTGATATCAGAGAGAACTTTTAGCCTTTGCTGGTGCTTGGAGATTCCAGACTATCTGCATGGCAGTGTATTTATTTAGTGGCATGGCAGCAGCCAGGCCGGGGACACTTACCAAAAAGCCTCTGTGATTAAAACTCTGAAGTGGGAGAAATTGTAATATGGAGAGAGAGGGGATGAACTTGAGGTTTAAACCTTCTTCCCTGGCTGCTGAGGTCACTTGGTTTGTTCAGCCTAGAGAAGAGGAGACTGGAGGGAGACCTCATAGCTTCCTGCAGCTTGTTCATAGGGGGAAGCAGAGGGGCAGGCATTTATTTTTTCTCTCTGGTGACCAGTGACAGGACTGAGGCAATGGCCTGAAGTTGTGTCAGGGGAGGTTTAGGTTGGATATTAGAAAAAGGTTCTTCACCCAGGGGGTGGCTGGGTACTGGAACAGACTCCCCAGCAAAGTGGTCACAGAAGCATTTGGACAAGACTTTCAAGCACATGGTGTCATTCTTGGGCTGTCCTTTGCTGGGTCAGGAGGTAGATTCACTGATTCCTATGGGTCTCTTCCAACTCAGGATGTTTTATGATTCTGTGATCTGCATGAGCACTGGGATCTTTATTCATGTTTAGCTCTGAAACAAGGACATTTATTTCCCTGTGGTCAGGAGTGCTAGAAAATAATATTTCTGGGCCTAATATGAGCACCTATCAAAGACTCAATTTCTATCATTTTATAAGACATGGGATAAGTATGGTAATTGCTGTCTCAGGGCTGAAGCTCCCTTTAGGCTTGCACAAAAATTGAGTAGGTGATAAGAGCCAGGGCTGTGGGCAATTTTACATGGGTGAGTCTGTGCATACATATCCATTGCTTCAGAGGTAAAGCACTTTGCACTGGATGCATAAAATATGATAATTCCCCAAGTGGCAGATTAGAGCAGGAAGAGCACTTATTTAATGTTTTTCCACCCTTATATTTTCACAAGGGCTGGATAAAAACATTAGCAGCCAGGAGCTCTTTTGTCCTAGCTTCTAGTGGACGTGCTAGTCTGCTTTGTGTCTGTACAGACTTCACAGGTCCCATGGTCTTCAGTAAGGGTTGGAGTTGCAGTAGCCTTGAGACCACAAGGGATGGAGGATAGAAATGGACTGAACAGGAGGAAGGAAAAAGCCAATGGTGCAGAAACAGAACTCAGCAGGACCCACCAGTGGATGGAGAATAACCATGGGCTTGCTTGCAGACCTTGTTGGGGCTGTGGGTCTGGTGGCAGAGGGGTGCCCTCTGCATGGCCCTACTGCTGGCACTCACAGTTTGGTGGTCACCAGGGGCAGCCCCATCACCCTAGGGCCAGAGCTGCACCCTCACTGGGCATCCCCCAGGGCTGGAACAGCCCTGCCAGCCTATCCATTTCCCCCTGTGTGCCTCAGCTCCTGCTGAGCCCAGACCAAACCCAAGAAAAGCATGCAAAAGCATGGGGTGGCCTCAGCCAGGGTCAGGCATGGCAGTGGCAGAGGCTGATCTGAGCTCACATCTCTCTCCCTGTGCTGATAAGACTTTGTAAACATTTAGAAAAAGGAAAACAGAAGATAGGAATTAGACACACTTAAAAAATTGGACTTATGCAGAAGTAGGTTGCAGAATGTGTTAATTTAAAAACATAAGAAATACTTCAATAAATGAAAGGCAATGTTATAACCGATTAGCTTCTGAAAACCTGAAGTAAAAACTGAGTTATACTTATTAGGGTACAATGGAGGTTTAGGTGAGACATGGAAGAGATATGTTCTGACTAATATATTGGATTTTCTGTAATTTTATTGAGTCTGGGGCATGCCTGGCACTGTGCCTTCACTTTACTGCTGCATCATATGAGCACTTGATGCTGTCAGCAGAGGGAAAGGAGCAGGCACCAAGAGTGGAGTTTTAATTGCGTATTATCACAGTTTGGCCCAAGGAAAAGTGATGGCTTAAAGGAGCTAAAATCAAGTCCAAAGCTGCAGTCCTCTTAAAAACATCATTTTAGGATCTCCTCGACTCACTTCTGGTTGTGCTTAAGCCACTAGCAAAGCCTGCACTGCCAGGATACCTCCCATACAATGACAGAGGGACTCGGTGAGAAAACAAAGAACAAACTGTAATCAGCATCAAGCTGTAATGAAACTAAATTTTGCCTTAACTGTGTTCAGTTCTTCTGCTGCTGCTGTCACATGCCAGAGGCTTTTGTTCCTAATTGAAAATGATAGCTCCCCGGGTGCTGGGGAGGCATGTGGCAGCCTTTTATTGCCGTGTGGATTATGTGCCCGCTATATTTCACACACTGCCTGGAGAAATGCGGCAGATTTTATTGATATGAGGGACCGTCCCTCATCATGTTTCTTTCTGTCTCCCTTGCATTCTTGGTGCAGCTCATTTCCAATTTTATTAACATCTGGGATGTGGTAGGAAGCCTTCAGTACAAAAATTCCCAGAGGCCTCAGGAAAAAAAAAAATCCCCGGTGCTTGGATTACAGAGATGCACACAAGTATAATTCTGGTATTTCAGTAAAATATAACTGAGTGAAAAAATTTCCCCTGAATTTGTTTGACTACAAAAGAAGTTAAAGAAATTTAATTTGTCCTTAAAAAGGTTAATTTAGTCATGAAAACTAGGAGATTAATGGAAGTGCAAAAATGAATATAGTTTAGAAACTAAGTCAGCTTTAGAACACAAGATAAGGCTAATGACAAAATAAATCACTTTATAACCATCTACTAAGAGTGGTTCATGACTAATGAGGTACTGGGTGGGTGTCCCTTTCTGAGCTGCAGCCCTGCCCCAGCAAGGGTGGAGCAGCAGCTCTCTTGTCTCACCATCACCCAGCAAGTTTGCATCCTTGCATCCCACTAGGGCTGTGCTGAGCAGGGGGGATGCAGTGCTGGGCGTCATCAGCCATGGGCTGCAGGGCTGTGAGACCAGCCTGCACTGCTGCAGGACCAGTCTGCACTGCTACCAGCCTCACCTGCACTGAAATCAGCAGGACACTTCAGTAGAGGGGTTCCAGAGTGTAATTTCCTCTTCTAACTGCTGAAAAGAGCAGCACGATAAAAGCTTCTCTGCATCTGTGTGAACCTGAAGTAGTTGGTGAGAAAATTGGCTGACCTGGGAGCTCCTTCTCAAGTTACAGCCCTGCCAGCAGCCCACCCGACAGCCCAGAGGGGGCTTGGCTGCCCACATTTAGCAGTCCTAATTTTGGACTGAGCCCCCCAGGGATCACGGGGTTCAGTAGCAGTGATGGGGTGCCAGCAGGTTGGTGTCTGACCCAGCACTGCCCAAGGGTCTCAAACACTGACCAGGCCTGACCTGGCCTGTACCCTGCTGCTGCTGGGTTGGCACAGGGAGGGGATGACAGGGAAGAGGCCATATTATTGATAGATGAGCCCCATCCCAGCACTCCTGGGGCTGGGCCAAAGTGCTGTGGGCTGCTTCATCCCTTCTGCTTGTGCTGATCCTCAGGAGTTGCCTGGCAGTGCAGAAGGGGTGGGAGATGCTGCCCCATCAGCTGCTGGAGCATCCAGCCATATCTAAGGTGGCTTTGCTTCAGGCACCAGTTAGTATTGAGGCAGTGATGTGATTCTCCATAACCTTGGGACAACCTCCTGAGCTGCTGGCTCCCCTCCCAGCACAGCGTTTGACCTCCGGGATAGGGAATGTGGAGTCTGGAAGGTCCCTCGGGGCACTCACCAGCTCTCTGCTCCATATAAATAACCAGACACTGCCAGACCCCATCCTCCCCACCTCCCTGGCTTTCTTGTGCTCCTCTCTCTCAGCTAATGAGTATTTCTTTAGACAAAGCAGAGCAGTGCTTTTAACAAACTGTCTTGGATTAGATTTTGATCTAATGTTAATTTGGTATGAGTTTCCAGAGCAATTTACTGTCCTATGGTCAGGGTAAATGGATGGAGGTACAATAGGGCAACTGCTTTTCATATTAAGCCATAGGAAATGCTCAAGAATGCATTTTACTGCCTTTAAATCTGAATAAGTGCGGCTCTATTTAATTAAGGGCTGTTCTGTGAGGACTGGAGAATTGAAGGAAGGAGGACTTAATTTTTTGCTTCTGTTTCCTTTTAAAGTACCTGTTTCAGAGTCCTCTAACATTAATAGAAAGATTGAGCATTGAATGATTACTGAAATGGATCCTATTGCTGCATCTCCAAACTGGTGGGAGGTCATCAGAAAAAATTCAGAAACTGCCAGAATGGGCATGCCCTTCAGGCAAGGGAGTCACAGCTCAGACCTCAGGGTGGTTTTCCTCAACTTCCTGGTGTTGCTTTACAGCTGACATCTGAAACTCTTCCAATGCACCCTGTGCTCTAGTTGCAAACACAGGTAGCCCTGGACCAGCTTAGATGACATCAATCAAGATGGCATGCAGCTCAGCAAGAACGCCTGGCTCTTTTCTGGTACTAAAGGAGTGATGGTGATATGCATAGAGATGTGTATGTAAATGCATATATACATGTGTGTGGTTTATGTATATGTATTTATCACAGTAGTGAAGGCAAAGTCTGCCATATGCTCAGAGAATTCACAGAATGTGCTGAGTTGGAAGGGACCCATAAGGATCATCGAGTCCAACTCCAGGCCCTGCACAGGACACTGCAAGAGTCACACCCTGTGTTCAACCTGTGGAGCAATAACCACCATCTGTCCCTCATCTCGGCTTCTCCCAAGAGCTGCAGATTGTCAGCCACATCATCAAAGCCTTTGGAAAATCACCTGCTGTGTTCTCTAACAGCTGTAAGTTAAACAAGTGTTCTAAAATCGTCGAATTTGCAAAACTGCCCATGGCCCTTCTTCTGTGGTTCAGTGAGTCCCTTTCAAGGGATGCCCTGGCTGGTCCCTAAAGGTCTCCATCACAGAGGCAGTGGGTTAAACCAAAATCCTGGCAACCCCCTCCTAAAAGGGGCTACAGTCACTACTCACTGATTTCCTTTTCTACAAATCCAGATTATCATGGCCTTTCCTGTGGTATCCACTTACATTCAAATGTCCTTTTATTCATAGATTTGTGTGAGTTATTTGGCTGGCCTACACCAAGTGATCTACAGGCCCAACAATTTATACACACACAACTTGTGTCACTTTCACAGATCTATTGCTTTTTTCCTGCCTTGCAGAGATTCATGCTCATTTTTCTCTATGAGACATATTTAAATGGGAAAATAAAAATGACACATTAATCCTTTCCTTCCTTTGCCTCCCAGATGAGCAAAACTCTTGGAATAAACTCAAGCCTGCTTCTTAATTTATGGAGAAATGAAGAAGTCTAAATCAAGCTCCGAGAAGATTAGATTACAAACTTGGAGTGGGAAAACTTCAGGGAGACCAGTTCTGCAAGCTGCTGAAAGCTTCGGGTTATTGAACCCCCTGAGCTGCCATGGACACCTCTTCCCTCCCAGGACAAAACTAAAGAAAACTGTTTCCCTGTAGAAAATGCCACAGAATTTGGCATTTCCAAAATGATGGAAATGTCAGAGCACGATGCCAGCATGGGCACTGCTGCAGATGCTGGCCTGGCGTGGTGCCCCGGTAGTGCAGAGCATTGCACAGGAGTGCTGTGCTGGGAGCTCTGAAAGTTTTGAATTTTGCAGTGACTTTTTGGTTTTGTTTTTTTTTTTACAACCAACTGGCACAAAACCTGCTGCACATCCAGCGTGGGGCATCCAGGCTGAGAAGTAACCCCAGCACATGGTGGTGTCTCGGGAAGCGGCTGGTTGCATTTCACGCTTTCAGCTGTGTCCTGTAACCATTCCTGTGTAGGAGTGTTGGAGATACCTGGGCAGTGCTGGCGGGTATAAACCTGGTAATCTAACAAGAGAAATAGGCCACGAGTGCAGCAAATGTTTTCCTGCCTCTTCGAGGCACAGCAGTGTGTTTCATCAGAGGAGAACAAGCTGGGAGCAATAGACATAACAGGATTAAAATGATGGCTGCTCTGTCATTTTCCACGCTAACCTGGATGCCTGAGAATTGCTGAAATATGGTTAAAATGCCACCGTGATTCATCTTGTTTAAAAAAGCGATTTGTTAAAAGAAAATCCACACCAAATAACTGAATCTGCTCCATTAAAATAAAATGTAAACACTGGCCCCACGGTTTAAGCATCACACTTTTTGATAGCCTTTAGGAATTGAAAGGCAGTTCTCTCCCCGCTCTGCATTATTATATAACCTCATCAGAAGATAAACAGCCTCCTTACCCCCAAACACTTTGCAATTTGCATTTAGATTGTTTGATGCCAGTGTTCAGGATAAGATACTTCCTAGCTTTGTCAAACAAAACCTGATTGTCATTTAGCAGAGTGGCAGTCAATTTATGTTTCCATTAATGCAGATCCCAGACAATTATCTGGGGAGGGGAGAGGGAAGAACCTTAACAAATTGCCCTCCTGTCTTCAAGGCTGATTTTCCAGTGGGCAGCTGTAGGGCAAATTCGACATACCCATGAGGAAGAGAAAGGGAATGCCTTCCTGCTGTTGCTGGGCAGAAAGGTGTGGGGGCAGCTCCCAGACCCCTTGGCTGTGCAGCATCACACGTGAGAGCCAAGTGCCTCATGGAGGCAGCAGTGATGTGGGGCAGGGTCAGCACCCCTGGGCCAGGGAGGTATCAGACTTTGACTCCCAGCCTGATTCAGTGGCAAAGCCAGGGGTCTCAGTGTGTTTCCTTGGGCATTTGTCCACTCAGCAGCTGGAGATGTGCTGTCAGACACTGCCCTGTCTCCAGAGTCCCCTGGGCTGTGCCAGTGCCGTGCTTGGGGACCCTGGCCCTTTTGCACTCATTGTGGTCCTCCTTGGCCAGCTGGGATGGCAGAGGACATGCCCTCCTGGTGATGGGATTGTCTCCCACTCCTGCCACGCACAACCCAGAGCTGCACTCCTGGGGTCAGGAGGGGGTTGCACACACTGACTGACAGCAGCTCTACCAAGCCCTTGTGCAGATGCAGAACACAAATGTAATATGCTTTCCTTCTCTGACAGTAAGTTAAAGACCCTTCTCCCTTCCCTCCTGTCTTAATGACTTAATTTTTCCTCTGCCCCCTTACTTAGCTGTGCCCCCATCACTCATGTGTTTCCCTCAAGGATTCCATGCGTGACAGCAACCCCTCCACCAAAGGCAGCTCCCCCATTGCTCACCCCGTTGTTTGCTGGAGTGCAGCACTGATGGCATTGACCAACCCAAGGTTTCCCCAGGCAAGGCATTTCCCCCAGGGATGCTGACCCTTAACTAAAAAGCCAGTCTTGTCTTTTCCAGTGCCTTCTCTGAGAAGGGTGGGCAGGTAGCACTGGTGCAGCCCCATCTCTGGCAGCAGTCCTTGCTCATGGGCTTTTCTGCACACACACGTGTATGTCACACAGGAGGTCACAAAGCTCATAATCCTGTGTGCAAGGCCATTCCTGTTGCCTTTGCAAAAACACTGCATTGCATCTTGGCTGGTGCAAAAGAGCCATTTGTGTTGGAAACAGCTTCCAGTGACTCCCTGGTCAAGTCATCAGGATGCTCGCTGTCTTTCCCTGGGGTCTCCTTAGGGAGCAAAGAGGAGACCCAAGTAGAGGTAGGCTCACCTGCAACTGAGCTGTACTGTAAATGTGGAGGACTTACACAGGCTGGCTGGCACACGCTGCAAAGGGACCACCTTGGCACAAGCTCTTCAGTGTTCTGGCTTGTGGCCCCTTTGTGGCACTGTGGGGCAGGTGGTGCTGCTGGGTGGCTGAGAAAAATCGAGTGGTTTTCTGAAGGGAGGGTAGACACCCATGCCTCAGTGGTTGGAAATACATCTGTGACCACTTGGAAAGTTATTTTTGCTACATGAAAGGCTGGGGCGTGAAGACAGGGCCTTCTCCAGACTGTAGCACCTCTTGGCTCTCATTCCAGTACAGCTCATTTATTTGGTTTGGCACCAACTAACCAAGCCATGTAGCTGCCAGGTTCACCATGTATAAGAAGCTGCTGATGTCAGGAAGAGCTTTTGGCTGCAGGAAAGCCCTGCAGATGTTGTCCAGGTGGTTCTGCTCTCCATGAGCATTTAGGAACAGTCAAACCGTGTAACAATTTTATGATGATTATTTTTCTTTCCAAACATGGCCTAAATTTCTGTCAGGCACTGGAGCAGAAGCACAGGGCGACATGCAGTATGAAGGCTGGGTGAAGTGTGCGGTATGTGCTGGCAGCAGAGAACAGAGAAATGCCAGAGGAACAGGACCTGGCAAAGTGTGGAGGGGGCTGGCACACCAGACCAGCTTGGAAGTAGCTGGCAGGCTTCTCTGTGCAGCATTTTGCACTACACTCCTTGTCAGCCAGCCAGCAAGGCCTAGCAGAGGGAGAGGTGTTGCCTGCCCACATGTAAATTCTAGTGGTTCCAACATTTCAGAATTTTGACTCAGGATCCAGCTGGGGCAAAAAGAGACTCGTGTCACCTCCCATGCAGATGACCTGGTGAGTTAGCTGTGCCTTGCTCATCCCTGCCCTATGTGCTCCCTAAATATGCGAAGAATCACCACCTGTGGGTGCCTCTTACAGAGGTGTCTCCCAGCCAAATCAAAGCAAACACATCCAGACCTACTCATGGACTCATGTTTCCCCTCCAGATGCTCTGCACTGTGCTGCTGAATGGAAATCTCAGGCCTTGTCCAAAAATGGGCTTACACCCCTCACATGAGTTAAGGGGCATTCAGTTGCCCAGGGTACAACCTGCTCCTTCCCTCTCTTCCAGTTCCTTGGCTGTATGCTGCCAAGGAAGGACACAAGAGGTCACATTGGCCCTGCTGACACCATGCCCAAGCCTACCAAGGGCAGGAGGAAAGGGGTCTTCCTCTGCCTACAAACCTGCTCAGCCTACCAGGTAACCTCAGAGCACCCCTGAAACCTACTAACACTTAGAGGCTGCTCTTTTCCTTGCCAATTTATTGCTTCCACATCCCCTCCTAGCCTCTCTGCCACAGCCTTCCACTTGCCACCTTGCTGCCTCTTCCTGGCCTGTACCCACTCTCTTTCTCTGGACCTAAACACTTCTCCACAGGTAAGTTGTTAACTTCTCAAGATTTTGAAGAAATCCCAGATGTGCCAAAAGAAGAAGCAGAGATTCTGACTCCTGTTCAGGCATCTCTTACCCCTAACAGGTTTTTATTTATGTGGGAATTTCTATGGGGTTTGCAAAGGAGTCTTCCCTATTTTCTTTGCAAACGTCTGAGCTGTTTACACTGCTTGTTCACCTTGTTGTCTAATAGAGAGAGAAACCTCAGTCAAGTTGCCTTAATACTTATTTTATTTAAAGAATCAGAAACACAGTCATTGTAGCTCATTTGTACTCATATCTGCCAACATTTCCTAAACCACATTAACATTCATGTATAACAAAAACATTTTCTGAGCTGTGCAAAATTCAAAGGAATTGTTCAATTACTTGAACCCATTTCTAGAAGAACAAACCTGGCATTTTACAAACTGAGGCCACCAGAAGGAATCTTTTCTTTTCCCCACCCTGTTGCAGGAGATGGAGATGCCCCCTCCTCCCTCTTTTCCTGGCATGACAGGTAAAAACCAGACCACAGTATGAGTCAACCCTCTCAAAGGACTTTCTGAATGGCACTGGGTCATGTTTTTGTATCACTGGGCTGTATTAAGTTCACCTTAATACTTGTGCTCCTGGCGTGGAAGTGATTTGTCCAAGAAGATTACTCAGTAACCCAAACTGTGATAAGCAATAAAGAGGGCCCAGAAACAGCTGCTATCAAAATAGAACACCTCCTCCCCCTTCCCCCCATATTTTTCCTAGAAGAAGGTATGACTGGAAGGGTTGTTGACCATTCAAAAAGCCATCATCCTCCTTGCAAAATATATTTTAAAGCACTGATTTAATGATATGACATCTGCATGTTTTCCTTGATCCTCTCACCCATCAACTTTTGTCCTCTTAGAGTTAAGCATAAAACAGTAGAAATCTGGAACCATTTTAGAGCTGGCTAAACAGAATAGGCAGTATGCAAGCTGCCATCCTGTTTCATTTTTCTGACTGTAGTAAATAGCCACGGAACAGAATTTTAAGAGTGTTTTAACCACTGTAAGTTGTCAGAAAAAATCTCATCTCTGACAGATCTAATCCAGAATTTTTATTGGAATCAATAACACGAATTTTGGCATTGCTGACTGCCTAACTGTGCAGTTTACTGTTTGAGGTGCAGTGACACCAGTTCTGACCTGGACCAAATAAATGGAACAGATATGGCTCTAATCTCAAGCAAGTCTTTCCAGAAGACATTTCTTCAGTCTCTTATTGGTTATAAAAAGGCAATTTCCTCTTAACAGTAACTAAATTTTTAGTGACTGACTCATTACAATCTGGAATATTAACAAATGCGGCAACATCAAGTATAAAAAGAAACACCCTGAAAGTGATGCCTCCCGGTTTGAAGGTGCTATACTTGGCCATGAACTGTGTTTCTGGAATTGGTTTGTTAACATGTGACAGCAAGAAGAACTTATTTTACAGAGAACAAAGTCACAGAGCTGAACTTAAACAGGAATGCTCACTTACATGGGTTTTGATATGTACTGGTACACACAGCTTGAATAAAAACTTACACCTTCACATATGAAATACCGGTAACGCAGTGATGATGCTCACCCACCGGGCCTCTTTGTTTTAATAAGATCATCTCCAGGTTACAGTGCCTCCAACATGCTTTTAAACACCCACCACATGTGGGCTTTGGCAAACAGCCAGCTGCTGTCAGAGGCAAGATATGGATACAGCTATGAAAGGCCTTTCAACACAATTCACTCCTCAAGAGCCAATGTCTTTTTAAATACTCTCAACAATTGCATTATGACTTTTTTTCTCATTCTTTTTCATACAAATTACTGGCTAAACTCACCTTGCATTTATTGCACCTTTAAGTCCCTGGTAGATGGAAGCTTATATTGCCTGATACAGTTTGTATTGTAGCTTGACGACATTAAGAAATCCAACAGTCTCCAGAACTGTACATTTCTACAGTAAGAAATCGCATTTCCATAACACTAATTACTGCTGTCACAGATCAGCTCTCATCTCTGTCATGCAACAACAGAGGAAAACTCCACGGTCCCTGCGTGTGCTAGAACCTGCAGTGTTCTTCTTATTGCCATGAAAAAGTCAATTAAAACGACTCCTCTGGGAATTACTTCCAATTCTGGAGTCATTATCACTCTCCAGACAGAACGCTGTGCTTCAGCATGGGTCTTCAGCCACTCTAAATATGTAGGAGAGAGCAAGCATGTGTGTGCTCCACAGGCAGCCCCTCAGGTCTATTTACTGGTGACCATGCAGCTTTTCTCTTTTCCTCTATGATGCAAGAACAAGCAGTCTGATCTCAATCTTCAGGTATGTTTCTAATTTCATATGTTGAATGCAAATCTTGTTGCAGCCTCTCTGTTTAACCAAATCTTTAACAATTAAAAAAAATAGCACCAGATGTATGAAAAAGAGGAAATGTCTGATCTAGTAGGAATATATATAAAGTAGAGCAATTCTTACAGTAAAAAGGTACGTCGTACAAAAAAGCAATGGAAAGTGATACCGAAGGACAAAAATCCATGCTGCATATAATAGGGGCAGAAGACAGGCAAAAGGGATTCTGCTCAAATAACCACAGTTTAATGGTGGAGCCGTGCTTCCTCCAGGACCTCCCTGGCAGCAGTGCCAGGACACGGGGTGATGTGGCACTCTGAGTACCTAACACCGACACGCACCAACAAACCTGCGCAGCATATCTTTGAGGTATATAGAAAGCATGACATTAACATTTTGGACTCCTCATTCTTACTTGCACAATGATGCACTGATCTTTAGCTGGGGTTTTCTCCACCCTCCCCTCTTCTTCCCCTCGTAAAAACAAAATCCCAGTTTAAGAGCTTCCTAGCACACCTCCTTGAACTCTCAAATCTGTCTTGCATAGGCCAGTAATAAGAACACTGCAGCTCTGACAAATAAGTTACAGCAATATAACAGCTTTCCTCTTAATTTTTTTAAAGATATCTTCTCTATAATTTACACAAAAGGTTAACAGCCAGAGTTTAGTTACTACAGTCCAGATGGGCATCCTTTCAGTCTGTGATTCCAGGTGGAAGGCACTACTTCAACATACCACTGTATGCACCGCACACGGTCTCGGGAGCACAGCGGGGCACTGTGTCTCCAGAGCTGCAGACTGAAGGGCCTGGGGGAAGTCTTTGGAAATAAAAATGGCAGTGGTTATCAGTCCAGTTTCTCTTTGCTGTCTCTTCTTGTGCTATGCAGTTTCCCCTGAAAGCTCCTCAGCTGAGATGAGCGGTGATTTGTCCTCAGAAGCTCTCGACAAAGCTCCCGGGGAAGAGGCCTGTCCTGCCGTTCCTCTGCAACGTCCCTTTGTACCAGCCGTCCTCGCGTTTCTTGTGCACAAACACAATGTCACCTTCCTTCAGTTCGATCTCCGCCTCGCTCTGCGGTGGGTATGGGACCACAACGCGGTACCTTGGGGACAAAAACGTGCAAAGACTTGGTTAATCTGCACTTAATGGGAGCAGCTAGGCACCAGTACCAGAGATCTTGGGTAAAAAACTTTTGGAAATATCCATAAGTTACATTTTCACACACTAGTTGTAGGCAATGCAGCTACATTTTCTACTAAAACTGAGTAAGATGGGAATTTCTGGTCAGCTTGGCTGGACAATTGACCAGGATGTACTCTGGAGCCAGTCCATGAAAGCAGGAACATGTTGTCAAATGGACAGACCACTCATGGTGTCCCTGCTCCCAGCTGTGTGCTGAGCCTGTGCCAGAACTTGGCTGCTTTATCCTAGTGCTGCATCTCTGCTGTAATATCTTATTCAGCTCTGAATTTGCTCCAGCCAAAAATCATAGCATCACAGAATGACAGAACAGTTTGGGCTGGAAGGGACTTTAAAGGTCATCTCGTTCAACCCCTCTGCCAGAGGCAGGGACATTTTCAATTCAAGCAGGTTGCTCAGAGCCCATGTGTCAACTGCATAAATCAGCTTGGTGTCATCTGCAACTTCCTGAGGGTGCCCTCAATCCCACCATCTATGTTATTGATGAAGATACTGAACAGCGCTGGTCCCAGTGTGGACTCCTGAGGGACTCCACTTGTCACCAATGCCCATTGGGACATTGAGCCATTGACCACTACCCTCTGGATGTGACAGTCCAACCAATTTCTAATCCACAAAACAGTCCACCCATGAAATCCATCCTCCTCCAATTTAGAGAGAGATGTTGTAAGGGACCATGTCAAAGACCTTACAGAAGTCCAGACATATGATACACTCTCTTCCCTTGTCCACTGATGATGAAAAATGGGGTTTGCAATGTTCCCACTGCCTGTGACACCAGTAGAAGTTAGATAAAGCAGTTCACATTTCTCTTCTTATAATGTTTCTTGAGAATGTACTTTGGGTCCCTTAAACCTGGAAGGGAAGCTAAAATGGAGAGATATCAAGTGACTTTCAAAGCACTCTCCAAACCAACGGGAAGCCCCAGTCCTGAACCATTTACAGGGCTCTCTGGGAACTTAGTTTTCAAGTGTCACTTCATTTCAATGAAGTAATGATGTGTCTGAGCCTGATACAGCTATTCTGCACTCAGAGCTTATCAGCAGGCGTCCTTCTGAGAGCACAGACTGGGCTATTTTCTATCAACGCACTTGTGTGCAGAGGAGGGAATGTATTTCTACTGCACGGTGGTTTTTTTTTTCCTTCAGCACTTCTGCAGTTATCTGGCATTTGGTTAACAAACAATAACTGTCTTGCTAATTGCAAAGTAATGAATATAGCAAGATAGTTGAAAGTTGCCAATTGATTACCTCAAGCCCATCTCCTGATAATTAATATATTCACAACTGCTGCCTGGCCACCAACGCCGAGTCCTGTTTGTTACAAGGTGAATATTTATTTAAGATAATATCCTGTCCGTGGGGACTTTAACATGCCTTGGAGGCTGTGGACCACACTCTGAGGCCATCCTCAGTGAGATACTACCAAAGCAATGGGCTCTCTGGTGGCAGTCACTCATTTTCTTTGCAGGCTTTGCTCAGATGCCTAGTGACTTCAGTTCTGAAATTAGGCACTCCACCTTGGCATAACACTGGAAATATCAGCTGTGTCTGGACATCTCCACAGCCAAACAACCCATTACATGGAAAAGCATTAAACTCCATTTGGAGCAGGGGTTCTGTTCTAATACTTGACTATGACTTTTTTATCTTGACAGAGCAATACAGTTGTGGAAAATATATGTGTTCAAGTGCCATCAAAACTTTGCTGATCCTCTCTGTACCTTGGTTAATAAATCTAATTGTCATTTCCTTCCTCTGTGGAAAAGCAAATAACAGGGGTTGAAACGTGTGCAGGAAAATGGTCTATCAAGCTATCATCTGTGGAACTGCTACACTTATAATATGAAGCTTTGCCAATTACACTCATTATGCAAATGAATGCACACATTATTTCAAACACTCTGCTGCAGTGTTGATTAATTAAATTATCAGAGTGGAACAATTTCAGCTAAGATGATGCCAAGTTTCAGATCTCACTACTCTTATGCACAATCACAGCACATTGGAGCTCTGCATCAGGAACTCAAGAGACCTTGAGAAAGAAAAAAAGGTTAGACCTCAACATTAGTTGAGTGCTGTGGAGGCATTCACAGACCGTTCTGGCAAGTCAGGAAACAGAAACTCAGAAAAAGGTGGTGTTTTGGGCAGGGTCACTCTGAAGACCCAGCTGGGACTGCCAGCACCTCCTGTTATACCCAAAGCACAGGCACATCCTTTAAAAGCAAAACTACAGAGTGATGAGCTGCTAGTCCCTAAATGGTTCACATGAGGAGGCAGGTGACCACACTCAACAGGAATGCACCCACTGTCATAAAAGTGGTTCTACACTGCATCTTCTTAGCAATTTAGAGAAATAAATCTCAGTCACTGCATTATGAAATGAGGCACTTTTTCCCACTCGGGAAACCTAAATGCTATGGTTTAAATGTAATTAACTACAGTACCTCACAAGACAGTACCAAAGAGGTTTTTGATAGAATAACAAAATACTAGCTACGAAAGATCTTGCAAATCACTTAAGAACTCCTCTGTGAGAGATGGGAAAAGATGCGATGCCTTTTCCCACGGGAGGTTTGAAGCGGAGCCTGGGAGAGGCAGCCCGCTGGGGGCTGCAGGGGCAGCATCCCGGCAGTGCGCCGGCACAGGGAGCTGTGCCGCCCCTCCACACCTCCAGGTGGCACCTCAGCCTCGCTTATCCTCTGGCATGGAATTGCAAGGACAGCTATTACCCGTATTTTTTTGGCAGAAAAGGTCTCTTGTCCCAGACATCCTCCCTCACTCCCAAAAAGGCAGTCCGGGATGCTTCTATTTATATCTCCCCTTTTGTCCCCTTTTACAGAAGATGCTATAAAACTGTAGGTTTTCCTATACCAAACTGTTGCTTGGCGTTTCAGATGGATCTCAGTCTTCTCAATTTTGTTTGTGTCACATTCCACCTCTAAATTACCAATTTTAAAAAATGCTAATTAGCTGGGCAACATTATAATGACAAGTATGGCAACCACCTCTGACCACTATTAACAATATTTGGTATTTTCTGTTGTAAATTGTGTAAATCTGTCTTATACAGTTACAATTCTGCCAAATGTTAATCATATTGGCCCAAATTCTCTAAAGCAGTTGGCTGTATCAAGGTGAGGGTCCAACATACAGCCCAATGGCCTCATCACTTCCAAGAATGACAGGGGTTTTGCAGCACCAGCAGGACGCCTATGAGCACTTCCACAAACTGCTCTCAGGTCCTATATATGGGAGCAAAGACCTGTCCTGTGGTCTCACTGGTCTGTCAGGGATGGTGTTCCTTCAGAAAATCACCCACTCTCAGCCACATTAAAAACATTCAAACCACTGCAAAATGGCACATATTTAGGCTTGTATGAGCACTGTAAGTAAAAACTCTGCTGATTCATGCTCCAAGCTGTCCTAACTCTGTGGGACCCCAGAGATTGCATTTCTCTTCCTTTATAATCACTGGGCCCCTCTTGTATTTTTCTCTTAGGGGACAGACTTGATGTTGGACATCCCCACTGCTGGCTGCTCTGGCATCCTTGGATTGGGCACTTCATCCCTGGAGGCTACTGTCCAGGATGGGCAGTGGCCTGGGAAGTGTCCTTGGTGCACAAGAGATAATACATGAGAAGAGGCTGCAAGTAGGATCAGCAAGGTCAGGGGATGAGGGAGCTGGAGAATGGGATAAAGTAAGGGATGAGGTGGAGGAAGAAGGAGGATGATGGGAGAAAAACTGGGAGCAGAGGAAGAAACGTGACTGTGATGAAAACTGGAAGCCTGGATGGAAGGTGTGGGTATGGCTGCTGAGGGGAAAAGCTCTGCTGAGTTGAGTCTGGGTGAGCCAAAAGCCTTGGTGGGAGGGAGCCTGGGGCAGGGACATGGCATCCCAAGAAGTAGGAGACTGCATCAGTAGAGGCTGGCACTGGGGCTGAGGGTGGGATGGGCACTCTGGCAGCAATTATCTCACTGAGCTGGGAATAGGTCTATCCTTTGCAAAGACCTTGCAATCCCCCATCTGTCCCATCTTTATAGCACTTGTTTTCACAGCCAAAAGAAACACCTCTCCTACCCAGCCCTCCCTTTGCTACTCCTACTGAAATCTGGAAGGTGCAAATAAGACTCCTAACCTCAGATGTCATATGATGGAAGTTCTGGTTTTGTTTCTTTTAAAGAAGCAAAATGATTAAAAATATCATGTGTGTAGATACATAAAGACATCTACAGCCTTAAAAGAACATGAGCGTTTTACACCCCTGCATCTGAGATGAAGAAAAAGCCAAACAAAATTGTCCATGACTTTACTTCTGCTGCTTTGCAGTATAATCTTTTATTATATGATTGCATACTACTTTTCCTGTAGGATGCCTGCTTCATTTAGTGCACAAGATGCTGCTCTGGATGTGAGTCAAGGCTCTGACATGGGAGCCACCCCAGCTTTTACAGAGGTTGAAATATCTCTAGCAAGTGACCATGATGCAATGCACTGAGTAGTGCAGATGTGGGGAAAGTGGCTTCTCTGACTCCTTCAGCTGTAAAGCCTCGTGCCACACTCCACAGAGAGACTCATCTCATACACACTGGCTGTGTAGGAGTCCTGTCTGGTCTAAATGACTCATACAGGCCCTCTGTCAGTGTGCAGGCAGGCACTGAACAGTATTGATCAGAACTGATCAGAAATAAATGGCTGAACTCAGCCATGGACACAAAAAAAAACCCCAAAATATTCACTGAGTGTATTCAGGACACTGATGGAACTAGAGCAACTTAAGAAAATGCGCAATGAGGCAAATTAGATCCGCAGGGTTGATCTACAATCTGATCCCATTTAGAGTGCTTGAATTTGGATGCTTAATGCAAGTTTCTCTTTCTCAAAGTATCATGCACTAAGGATAGGTTGCATGAGTCCAGTCCTGTGACTCCAACAGGTGTCTTATGTATTAGAGATGCACAGTTGTTTTTGGAGGCAATGGATAATCAGTGCCAATGGAGAATCTAGCCCAGTTAATCACTGCTCTTGTTTACCAGTGGAAGTCTGCTTTTTCATCCTTTCACTGGCAAATTGCAGGGACCTGCAAGGCACCTCTGCACACTACAAGCCAAAACCTGCTTCTCCACAGTATGATGACTGAATCAGCAGCCTTAGAAGAACAAGTCTCAGTTGGGTCTTTTATCTTTCTCCTGGAAATATCTCTGGATTCAATTTCTGAGATGGTTGCTCCTCAGTCCTAAGGCAGGTATCCCTTCAGAGAAGCACTTAACCATGTGAATACATGTCACCGTCCAGTCAGAAATTACTCCTTGGGTCATTTACCTAGTATCACATTCCAGGAATGAAAAGAACCCTTCTTCTGCTTTCCTTTTTGGCAAAGAAGACATATGAGCACAGCAAAATTGAACTCAATGGACATTAAGCACATGCTTGAATGCTTCCTTGAATTAGGAGCTCAATTTCTAATGTGGCAGTGATTTGTAGAAAGATACTTGGAAACATGGAGGGATCTATTTTAAAGGTCAAACTGACTGCTCCCATCTTATTCTGCAGCACTGTTGTGGTTACAACTTGGTTGAAGGCTGCACGAAAACCATAGAAACGCAGTACAGATATGCCAGTCGTGACAGTAAGTCTGGCCACAGCTGCTTTATCACAATATAACACAGCAGAGTCAGTGCCAGTTACTACAGAAGAGTCAACAACGCGTGACATGTTTTACTCAGGTTTGCCTCTGGGAACAGTGCCAGGCAGCGAGAGGAACATGACTCACGCACACACACAAGCACACTCAACTCTCCTGTTTTGCTTAATGTACAGTCACATTTTCTTGAAGGGGGCGGCAAGGGAAGTACTTTGTTTTGGTGCTGCCAGGCACACAGCACACCCCTCCTGTGATCTGACAGCGTTGGTGGGATGTGGGCAAGGCTCTGGCCCAGTGCTTGCCTCAGCACAACATGTCCCTGTACAGGTCCTGTTTCTCGCACTAGCAGAAACTGGATGGAGCAGTAGGTGGAAAAGAGTGTGTGGGGCACACACAGCCTGATGGAGTATTCCTTTGGCAGTCAATCACTGCCACATCAAGTGACAAGGACACCACCTGGGAAATTTCTCTGCTCTGCTGCTTGGATTGCTGGACGCTTTATGGCAGAAAGCATCTGAAGGAATGTGGTTTTATAAACTGGTAGTGGAAACTATACCCAGAAGGCAGAGATGTGCTCTGACTACCCCAGCAAGACAAATATGAAGGCTAAATGACAAGAGAGCTAGGAGCAATTTCCTTCCTAATCCAGTCATCCATAGCCAGGCTTTGGAATATCAAGAAGAAGGAGAAAATTGTTTTCCTCTCTATCTACAAAAAAACAAACAAACAACAAAAAAAGACAGTATAAACATTAACAGTGCCGCCAAGAGGGTGACGCTTGCTTCACCTTTCTGTCTACCTGGGTGCAACTCCCAGAAGGGTCTGCACTGTCAGGCAGCAGAATAGGCAATTAATTCCTTAAACAGTGAGTGAGCTGCAAGCCATCAGAGCCCTTTAATGCACCTCTTGGTACACTGGGTTTGATCAGTAACCTGGATGTGGCAAGTGCTGGAGCTGCAAGCCAACCTCTATAGGAAAAGTCGTGGTGCTCTGCTGCCTGCATGAGCCTCATTTTGAATGCCGTAAATATTAAGGAATGTGCTACTTCTTCCAACCTTTCAGTGCTCTGTTTCTGTGTGCACAGATGGGCGTTGGGAGACAGAAAGCCAAGTACAGCTAAGTGTACTGAAATGCTTTGCAGCTTTTTAAAATTTCTTCCAGCATCTGAATCTGTTTATCTAACCTTTTTTTCCCTCTCCTCCCTTTTCTTTCTCAGAGAATTGCTCCTACTGTGTGGATGAAATGCACCAAAATGCAAACAAGCAAAATACGGAGCTGAGTGACGTTGAATTCAAGTTGCTCCATTGCCAGATGTGAAAAGAACAAGCGGTTTGAAAACCGTAATTTGTCTTAAAAAAAATATAATTTGGTACTTCTGAGAAATTCGATGATTTAATGAGCACAGATGGATGTGGGATGAATTTCTAGCAGACAAGTGTTTAATGTATCTGCTCAGATTATTCCAGGACTAAGCATTATCCTTCCTAGTGCATGAAGGTAATTAATATTTCCTATTATGGACATGAAAAAACCCATATGATGAGTTAAGGAATGCAGATACACCAATGATATGGAAGTTAATTCATAAATCAATTAAAAAATCTTGCCTGCTGTGTATAATTATGGTTACTTCAATTATAGCTTATTTTCAGATTTAAGATTCAGAAATCAAAATACGTAAAATCAAAGTTCCTTATCACCATATACTACAGCTGGAAGCATTTACTCAGTTTTAGCACTCTAAATCTATTTGCTCCTGATTCCAGTACAGCTAAGACAATGCTGGTAACCTTTGTCTTGCTGATTCTATTCTGCCACTTAAAATAGTCATCAGTTAAATGTTTCCCTACCTGGACCACCCTGAGGTGGATAGAGAAATTTGTAGGATATGGGACTAGCCCTGGCATATTAAATAATGTGTCTGAAGTTCTCTACAATAAAGCTTTGAGAGCAGCATATTAACATCCAGCTCTGGAGATGTCAGGGGCTGTACTCCCCAGCTTCTCTTCATGGTTACAGTTAACTAAAGGTGCAGCAGCCCACTGATTTAGTTACATTCGTGCTAAATCTGGTTTATATTGATTTAACTTTTCTTATAGCATTAATCTGAACTGATGTAGACCAAATTAAGTGTGCCTAAATAGGGATTGGTTTTTCACTCCTTTTACTAAATTACTTTTTCATGGATTTTAAGGGCAAGAGACTCCTGCGATAGTCTGTTCTCACTGCCTTCATTACAATGCTGAAGCACTTGCCTGTATTTATTTCTGCTTCAAGTCTAACAGCTGCACCTGAACAAAAGCATCTCTTTCAGAAAAAATGCCAAATCTAGTGTAAAAATATTCCCATGTCTGTCCTGACTGCAGTCTCTTACAGATTGTTACCATGCCATCCCTCCAGTCTTCTACCAGGTGTACCAGAGCTCCCTGTGTCTCTCATTGCAAGTATATAGTTTTAAATCTTCCATTTTTCTTATGACGCTTCTCTGAGTCCACTTCACTTTGCAGCAGATTTGCCTCTTCTGAAATACACTGTTACTCTGTGTTCACCTGACCAGCAGCTGAATCAGCTCTGTACCAACAGATCTGCCCTACCCATCACCTACCTCCCACTTCAGCCCTCATTCTGCAACAGCAAAGGTTTTATGTTGACAGTTCAGGTTCAGGATACCACTCTTGTTGGGCTGCACCACATACACTAATAACCATTTTCTAGTGACTTCTGATGTAGAGTTAGATTTGATGCCAGTGAATCAATTTTCAATCTACTTAGTGTCTGCTGGGTTGGTTGTATACAGTTTACTCAGCAAGAGGTTTTATAGTAACAAACCAGATGCCTTAGAAAAGTTTAAGTATGTTATGGTGTCACTGTCACCTTCTCAACCGAATTCCAACCTGCATTCAGTAAAACTCTATATAAGATATGGACAGTCCTGTATGTCCCTGTAATGTCCCATCATCTGATTCATGATCTCAACAGGATTCAGGGTCAGGTGCCTTGCCCAGTTCATTCCCTTCAGCCTCTTTCATACACTCAGACAAAATTAGTTTCTTTCCAACTTCTGTGATTTTAATGTTATTTCAAAATTGCTTTAAATACCCATTTAAGAGTGTTCCTTGAACAGCTTTTTGAAAATTCTTCAACACTTTTGTAAAAAACATGTTTTCCTCAATCACCTTCTGAGTGGAAAGCATTTCAACAGCACTGTAGCTGTGTAATATCTATTCCCTTCCCGGTCCTCAAGCTGCAGTCTTGTAGAAAACATTTACCTGAAGCCAGTGTGACCCTGCACATGGAGACCTATCTCTTTTCCACAACCCCCAGCTCTTTTCTGATCAATTATCTCTCTCTCCACCTGCTTTTGTATTTTGGTATTCCTATTCTTCTTTTTTCAGGTTTGCTAAGTCAGTTACTCCGAGGTACCAAGGTGGAGAGCAGGCTGCTGAAATGAACTCCAGAATCACAGAGGGCACACCCCTCTCTAGAAATGAGCTACATTTTTTGGTAACAGGTCACTGAGGATGGCTGTATCTGTAAGTATTCTAAACAAGAATTTGAAACATTCTTTGGTATTACAGAACAGGACATGTCCAGATGGGACATAATATGTCAAGTCCTTAAGTTAAAATACTGGAATCCCATTTAAAATGTGGCATTTGCCAACAGCATTTACACCATTTGGGCTGGTGTCCTCCACGTTTAGACCAGGGCTGTGGAGTGTCATGGACAGGTGCTCTTAAACACTTCTTTAAACCTCCATGGTGTACCAAACGATTTTCAATGGGCACATGCATGTAAGCCCTGTCTTCCTAAAAGATAGCTGAGCCATGTACAGTCAATCCACAGAACACCAAAACTGCAAAAACCCTTGAGCAAGTTCAACTTTCATCCCTCCTCCAATTGCTCCCTGTGGATGCAGGCAGGGAACACAGGAGAAACACAACTCACCTCTCCCGGGGCAAAGGCTTGGGCTCTGGCCGAATAGCTGCCATGGAAGAGAGGGGTGGCCTGGCAGGTGAAGGGATGGAAAAATTCAAATCCAAGGAGCCTGTTTTCCTGTGCAGAGGCTCCAGCCCCATGGCTCCTTGCATTTCACTCTCGATAGGGCATGAGCCGGCTCTGCCGTGACTGGAGAGGGAGGACAGCTCAGGCCCCACTGCCCCTTGCAGAACTCCTTCAATGGCTGTCTGGGGGTCGTGTGTGGGGGACACAGATGGTGGGGAGCGTGACTTCTTTTTTGTTGATGCTCCTGCCAGAAGTTTCAACAGCCCACTCTTCTTCTCCTTCTGCAAAGGAACCAAACAAAACATGGGTAGTGAGCAGACATACCAACTCCCTTTGCTTTTGTTTTGGAAAACCTCAATGTGTGAGGCAGAAAATCTTTCCAAACTGCCATAGAAGCGGATCCAGGTAGAACTTCGACTTTTTATAATAAAGATCCCATGAAAATCCCTCCCCATTGAAAAGGGCTTCAATTAATTCAGTAGAGCAAGGACCGAACATACTGCAAAGATTACCCCTATTTTCAAATCTATCCAGGCAGCGATCATGTGCCTTTTGAAAGAAAGAGTGCAGCTACACTGGTACAGCAAAGATACAAACTTCCCAGGCAGAGAAGACAGCAAGCAGAGTGCTGCCCTCTCTTCAAGAAGAATCCTGTCCCTCAATAGAGATACATCCCACAAGTAAGAAATCAAGACCTATGGCTAAAAACCTCTGCTGGGAAGCACAATGGGCTGAGGAGAGATTTCAGATCCTAGCCCACTGCAAGAGAAGCATTCATCATTATTGCCTCTTTTACTACCTGATGCAGATTTACAGTAGGGAGAATGGAGGCACAAGAATCTGGTTTAACAGCTCTTTCCTGAACATGCTCCCCTTTACATCAGCATCACACAGCAATAACTATTCGTGTCTCCCTCCCAGAAGTGGGTCACTTCCCCTCATGTGTTAAGGTAAAGGTATCACCTTGATGTTTGAAGATAGACCACAGAATTCACAATTGCCAATTGTAGTGGCAGTGCATGGGAGGTTTCAAAAGTTGACAAGGGTTTCTGACACAGAGAAATGAAAAGATGATAACAGCTCCTTTTCAATTAATGGGGAAAAAAAAGCTTAGCCTGCGTTCCTGAGGAAACACATCTAACCTTTGGATTTTATAACAGTGTGAGAAATCCTCAAGCACACACAAATACCAAATACTACGTCCTTCATCTTTAAAGTTTTTTGGCTAGATGTTTGTGTATAGAAACCAGCCATCCTCTGGTACATGCTCCACATCACTAGGTTAGAGTTGCAACCAGCAATGCTGTGCAGTAAATTTTTCCATTTTTAAAAAATGATACAAGAAGTTTTGCAAAGGACTATTAGATTTCTTCCTCTTTTGTCAGAAGTGCAAGCCATTACCCAAACTATCTTCAGAGGCTCAGGGCTGTGAAGTTCAGCTGTATTTGATAATTTGTTCAATAATAGGATCCCAGGGGATAAAATCAAACCCAGAAATGGGAACTTACGGAACAGAAACTCTCTCTATATATTCAAGTAGGAACACTAGTTGGAAATACAAACCAGTAATTTATTTAGTCTTTCTAGACAAAATGTCCCATGCAAGGTTTAAAATTATGCTCTTTTATGTTCTGACTGCTCAAGTAATTTCTCAAGGCAGCTTTGAAGAATAGAAAGGCTACAATAAAATAAATATTAGCTTTTAGAAGATGCTTGGATTAACTACAGTATATACTGTATATAACAGATACTTGGAGTATCTGGTATTTCTGCTTCCAAAGTTCCTGTTTACACTCTTTAACTGTCACAGACTGGTAAGAAAACAGGAATGCCTTAGACATCAAGACACAGAAGAGATAAAATGAAGCACAGTTGTTGTCACAGAGCCAAAGTCCACTAATCTTTGAAGAGTAGAATCTGAACTGTGCATCCAGATCCTGGTCTCCTGGATACCACTGGTTATGTTTTAAAAGAGTATTTTGCACTTACAGGATGAAAGAATCCATCCTGTCAAGATGTTCACCCAGGCAGAATCCATGGAAGCTAAGGGAGGCTGGCTATATGGCACCACCAGGTAAAAAAGATTAACTCAATTTCCCTGGAAACAATAGAAAAGCAGACCAAACGCCCCTGATAAATATCTCCTTTCCCTGAGAGGAGGAGACTGCATGGAAAAAAATGTGCGCTGTGGAATTCACCTGAAACACCAGAAAAAATGCTTCAGTTTTTTTCTCACTGTCTAATTAAGAAATATTGTTGCTGTCATCATTATATAAAATTTTAAAGCTCCTCATGAAGTTGCAAAACTCTTCTTTCCCTGTGGCACACTGAAACAATAGCTCTAATGATCCCAACATCCTGTGTCAATATGCATTTGAAGGTGCCCAAAGGTCAGTGACAGAATACAATAGCCATTGTGGGGCTCTGGGAAACGGCTATTGTGCAGCAGTGAGCACTTTGAGCCTCTTTAATTGGCAGTCTTGCAAATGCAAAATAACTATGTGAACTAAAGCCCTGTATAACGAACAATTAATATTCCTATGTGGTAGCTTCTAATTTAAATATCTTGGCAAATTTTCATTAGAAAAACCTTTTGCAACTTAGACCGTTTAAGGCACAGAAGCAAAAATATTTGGAATGAAGGAGGTGCATACACTCACACCCATCTACACATTATAAAGCAGGTAAGTCTGACAGTCATACAGTTTTGTTTACAAGAACGGCTTCCACTCTACAGGGTTAGCCTTGGCATAAATTTCTACTCTTAAGCTACTATCCCTTAGAAAACAGAACTATAATGAACTTGCTGATCTATCCTTTGTTCTACTCCAATAAAAGGAAAAACAAAGAATTGATTTTTAGCCCCTGCCGAGCAATTTACTACTTTTGAAACTAAGATCTGTGGTCGGAAGAGAGAAGATGACTTAATTCAATTGCTATGCCTAGTCAAAACCTAAGCAGCACCGTCCTTCAAGTCCCGGCCTTGGGTGAGATACTTAGAGGTGACCTGATACCAAGCACTTTGTGTTTGTGGAGATTAAATATGTCCAGCCCCTTCTCCCTTTGAGTCTGGCTCTCAGCCTTCTGGTATCACACAGCTAGATCCTCTGCTGACGCTGCTCAGAGCATTTCAAGCAAAAGAGGGATTGTCAGGAACTGGTAATTTACTGTGATGTCTCTCATGAGAAACAGATTGGGTTTGAACCTTCTGTGATCAGCAGTTCAACCTAAACCACTACATACCTTCCTCTGTCTGCAAAATGGCACTAAGTTGAAACTCCTCCTTGTGCTGTGGGAACTCGTTAATGGTTCTAGTGTTACAAAGCTCTACATTTCTTTGGAAGCAAACAGCCCTTTTCCAAGGCTTTAAGATATAAAAAAAAAAAAAAAAAAAAAAAAAAGGGAATGGGATGTTATTATGCAGTCCCAGTAGTAATTTATTGCAAATGTCCAAGTATTATGAATTCATTTAATATTTAGTGTAATAGCAGCCATCCTTCACAAGAAATTAATATTTATATGTCTACTCAAGACAGTCCTTCAGCAGTTTCACTGTAAATCAATGAAGCATTAATGGGCATATATGTTGTAGAGAAATGTACACCAATTGGTTACAGACTGTGTTGCTTTTGAAAAGAGATAAGAAGTTTACAGGGGACATATCTGATGACTTTCAAAAATGTTTTTGAATTTAAAAAAAGATAGTTTACTTTTTTTTCCATTCACAGATGGTTGTTTTATTGTTTTCTAGGAAATCTGTAGTCTACTGAAACAGCTGTGTAATTATTGAGTTTTCTTTGTCTAGTAGCTATGTTTCCAATTGACTGCAAACTGTGTTTGACATCCCTACCTCCTGAATCTGCCAAGGTCAGACCTTCACATCTGTGTTGATGGATGGATTCACAGTGTGGACAGCATTTCTCCCATCTCCTGGTTACTGCCCACATGTTTATATGAATTTAAATCATCACCTTTGTGTTGCCCAGGTTTTATTCCAGGACATTCAGAATCAAAACTTCTAAACCATTAATTTCAAAAGGATTCAAAGGAAAGCAAAAGAACAAAATTAGCCCTTACAAATAAATTCCAGGCTGTTTCTAGTTAAGGAAAAAAAACCCAAAAATGGTCTGGGAACACAGACAGTATAGACAACTCAGAATTTTTTCTCTGGCACAGCTGACAGTGGAGGCTCTGTTCCTACAGTGTAGCATGAAGGAATCTCAGAGGAAATCAATCTCTAGGAGCACAAGGATGGGATGGGCAGCACTTCTGTGACCCTGCAGAGTACCCTTAGGGAAGCCAGCACGTGGACAGGTGCAAGTTCCTCTTGATAAGCCACTTTGAGAATGTTTGGAAAAGTGAATACTGAAGAACTCACGAAGGATTAGATCAAAATTAAAATCTGAGATATGTAAATGTTGAAATATTTTGCTTCACAGTAATTGGGGATGATTTTTCCCCTCATTAATAACTCACTTGAAGATAATAACTAGCTCTTCTTTCAGCCTCAGAGATGAGATGAGCTCGGAGAGCAGCTACTTCATTGATGACTGAGTGATAACAGAGTCCCCTGTCTGCAAAGCAATAATCATGCCATAATCTAAATACCAATTACATGTACTGGCTATATTAATACAGATGTATTTTTTAAACCACCCAAATATACAGAACATTCTGGTTTAGTTTTCTTCCTCTGCAGCTCCTAATACTTAATTTTCCACCTATCCAGGTTCATTAAACAAATGAGGAAACCTTACTGTAGCTGATAGAAAAGCTTCTCCAGTCATTGAAATGAGGTAATTTCTCATGCAACACCAGTTTCATCAGTAGATAAGAGAGCCAGAGGGAGAAGAAGAGGTTTCATTTAAAAACAAAGAAAAAAGAAACAAAACTGCTTAAATGCTGCCCTGAGCCCTACAAGGGCTCAAATGCCCTCACAAATCAGGAACTCATCTATCAGTCAGTACCCCCAAAACACCACTTTTATTGCTTGTTTAACTTGGTCAGTGCCTCTTTGAGTAAATGTAAGTTAGTGGCTGGAGAACAGTGTATTTTTATTCTGATTCCAATGTGGCTTCTGGTGATTGATGCTTGCATTGAAACAGTAGGTCATATTTTGGATTATGTCTCTGAGGAAAAAATGCTATCTGGGTTTTTTAAATCTGTAAAATTATTTTACTTGAGATTTTGATAATCATTCAAAAAGCCCTGCCAAAACCCCCCAAACCCATATCATCTCAAAGGGAATCTTCAGATCTGGAATATCTTTGGAGATATATATATATATATCATGTCAATTTGCCACTATCTCTCACGAGGCATTGATGACATACTGAACAAGACAACAGCAACTATTTACTACAGGATTTCTTCTGATTTTAGAGAAAGACTATTTTACTATCATATATTGTATGGGAATACTTGCCAAAGATTTAGTTTTTAATGGAGACAACTGCTCCTGATCACAAGTCTATTATTATAATCTCAGTATACATGTTACATGCCAAGAAACAGAAACGATTTTAGAATCATAGCATCTTTAGCTTTTAAATTCCAGTAACAGTAACATGCATACAGATGTGCACAAAATATTATATTTATTTATTATTAATTTGAAGATAGATACTACTAAAAACAGGGGAAAATAAGCAAAATGTCTTGCTAGACCTGACTGGGAATTTTAAATGTTTTGAAAACAAAACTGAGAATAAGAAATTAATGTTCAGGTCCCAATACAGCAAAGCACATAGGCACTTCATCATGTGCTTTTGTAGAACTGAGGCGGATGCAAGGCTCTAGAGACTATAAAAAGAGATAAAGAGGTAATCTAAAAATATATTTCAATATTCAATTTAGATGGAATATTAGATCTTTCAAATACTGGAACAAAGTTAAAGGCTAGCTCAAAGTAAAAAAAACAACCAACAACTGAAGAGGAAGCAGAGAGTCTCAGCTATGGTTAAGCTTGCTGGAGGCTGCAGAATTCAGAAGAGGTAGAAGGTGAAAGAGACTCTAACAGTGTTAATGGTGAAGGAGGGACAGATGACCTGTTCCATTGATACTGTAGCAGTTTTAGTGCTACTTTTTCACAGGAACTGCTGAAACACAGCACAGGGAGTTGAAAATTACTGCTGTGATGAAGTAACTCAAAATTGTGTACAGATAAACTGAAATGCAAGACCACCACCAAAGAAGTGATGAAATCATGGGTCTCAAGAAGCCTGTGTGACATTTTCACTTAGTTCCAAGCAGCCACCCCCCCTAGAACTAAGGTCACATAGATGTGTTTTAGTCCCAATTTTAGTCCACCTTTTCCTTTGAAGTATGGTACACAAAAGAAAGGAGTAGGCCTGATATCCTTGTACATTTGACTTTCAGCTTCTTTCTCTGCTCAGCAATCTACTCACTGGATTCAATCATCCTACAACAAGTAAGGGAAGTTCAGCTCAAAGCACTGAGATCTCCTCTCTCGGCTCCAGTCTCCTGCCCACCACACTGCCTACATAGAAAGGCATAAAGTATACACTTTGGGCATGCTTGGAAAGCAGAAAACTGACAGGAAATACTAACCTACAGAATCCCTTCCTGTGGAGACGGTGCTTGGGAAATGGATTGTTTTTTTCCCACAGTACAGGAGTTAGGGGAACCTAAATGAGATTATCAGGCAAATGGTTGAAACGAAAAAATAGGAAGCACTTTTTCACACAACACATAATTAAACGGAGACTTCATGCACATAGTATTTGTGGAAGCCAAAAGTATGAAGAGGTTCAAAAGGGATTAGACAAATTAATGGAGAACAGACCTAGCAAGGGCTATTAAAACAGTGGTATGAATCCAAACTCTGCTTCAGTAAATCCCAACAGGTAAATGAAATAGTACTTAGAGCATACACAGGGTAACTCCACCTCGCTATAAAGAGATCATAAAAACAGTAACATTCTCAGAATTATTGCTATGGTAAAAATTTAGGTATTTTGGCAAAAGCTTAGGAAACAGGACAAAACCAGGAATAAGCCCTCCCCTGTGCCCTCTCTGCTTTGGGAAATCAGCTGTTCAGAGACTTCCTCAACTGCAAGGGTCTGAGAGAGGGCAAAAGGCAGCCATCAGGATGCAGTGTCAGCCAAGGAAGAGACACAAAGGGTTGGGAACCANGCACTCACACTGCACCAAGGAGCCACAAAAGTACTCGTGACAGGGCTGACAAGGCCCTATTCCTTCCTGGATACCAGTTTGCTTCCTAACCTGACATTGCACTGCCTTTGTACATGCCAAGGGCTTCCTTGCAGCTACCATGGGGATCTCCTACACTATGATACACTGTGTCTTGAGGACCTAACCTAATGTGAAGCCTAGAAATGTTACACTTTTGTTTTAATACATATCAAGGTGCCTAAATGATTTAGGCAACTGTGATAGATTAACTGTACTTTCTAGAGAATTGAAGCAAAAGAGCTGGACAGACCATGAGCATTCTTGTGAAAGTTTAGGTTCATTTATTCAAACTAGAGGATAATCTATCAAAGCTTGACTGGCAGCACAGGATTCTGAAATAAGAAAAAGATGTAGAAATAAATTAACTACTAGATGAACTACTTAAAATTAATGTTTCTAAATAAGATGATTTAGACTGCCTGGTTAGCTTGCTGCTTCTAGTCTCTCATAAGGAAGTGAAAATGATTTATTGGTCCTGGGAAGCATTGGGAGCAACACTCACATTCTGCAGAAAGCCAGAGCAACCTCACTCACTGAACAACTGAATGAAAGAGCATCAATGACCTAGGTCACAATGTGCTTCCACATACTTTAGTCTTACATGTAGTTGGCTCTGGCTCTACCCATTCATGAAGGATAGATTTTGTTTCAGAAGCAAAGAGTTAAAATTGCTTTGGCTTCCTTTGTAATCTTGTTAAATGACAGGAGAGTGACACTTGTACTTTTATGGAAAGCAGAAACATGAGGGTAAATGGTTTGGATTAGTGGAGGCCAGCTTGTGCTTTATCCCTGATGTATCTATTCCCACTTGGTTGATCTTGTTCCAGCAGCTGTGCCACCTCAGGCTGTAATTTCATCACTTCCAACAAACTACATTGTATTGGCTGGCCTGCCAAGGGAAGATTTCTCGTGGAAAAATCAGGTATCACAGGAGGTATATTCTCCTCTCAAAATCAATTCCCCATTGGAAGAAAAAAAAAGGCCTGTCAGTGGACAGTGCAAAATTGCCAGAATTTGTGTGTATACTCATTATAGTGAAATAATTCCTTCCAAGGATTAAACAACTCCTAAAAGATGCATTTAGCTGGAATAGGAGTCAGCTGAGACCGACAGAATACATCACACTTGGACTGTGGCCTAGAGGAGATCAAAGCAGAAGCTCCTCTTGCTTGTATTTCTGAAAATCATCTGGGCTTTGCACTGCTGCTGAGGCAGCCTGGACTGAGTGAGGGACAGAAATGAGAGGAGCCCTGAGGGTCCTCAGTTGGTCTGACATTTTAGAAGCAGGTCCCTGACACCATCAAAGCCACAAGCATGAAAAGTTTGCTCTCTCTGATGGCTGACCTCCAGTTTTGGCAGCTATCACAGCATCAAATCTGAGCATTCCCCAAAAATTTCTAATTTATTTCATGCATCAAAAACATCAGGCCTTGTCCCTACTCCCACCTACCATCATGACAGAGTATCCCAAACAAAGCAAGTGATACTACTAACATGCTCAGGCTGATGACTGCTTTTCTGGGTGTAGGGGAAGCTCAGCCTCTGAGCACACAGGGGAGTGCAGGGAGTCACAGGTGCTATTTTTCTATGGGCATCACAGGCCCCACTGGGATGTCTCTTGCACA
This sequence comes from Buphagus erythrorhynchus, assembly GCA_013400855.1. Taxonomy (NCBI): domain Eukaryota; kingdom Metazoa; phylum Chordata; class Aves; order Passeriformes; family Sturnidae; genus Buphagus; species Buphagus erythrorhynchus. Next base: position 508,084 of record VZTT01058341.1, on the reverse strand, counting down.
GAGACAGAACTGTTGTTCTGCACACTGATGTGTGATCAATTACTGAAGTGCATAAGCTTTGCAAGCAAAGCAGCTGAGGTTTCTGTAACCTCTCCTGTCAGCTGTGCTACAGGCATTTTCACTGCTACTATATATCCAAGCAACCCTGTGAATTACTCCCTAGGACAGACTAAGATGGCTGAAGTAGTTTTCTCTCATGAAGATCAATTGATCAAGTATGCTCTTCAAAAAAAATAAGAAAGAAACCCATAATAATTTTAAAGTATTGCAAAGAAAGTGGCTGTCAGCATCAGAGGAATGACCAGGCATGTAAATGACAATTTCTTTGGTAAAGTCACCAAGGAACTGTCACTTTCCAAATGCCACAACACTTGGGTTGTAATTACTAGAGAGCTTTGCCACGGCAAAAAGCTTGCTTTCTCAAATCTTGGCAGCACATGTCATAAGAGCATCCTCTCTTCAGCAAAAACTAATATTTCATCTTTTTCCCTAGTTTCATCTTTCTTCTGCTTAAAAAAATACACACACCCCCTTCCCCTCTTCTTCTTCTAATACCCTATACTAAAGACAGTTCTTTAGGAATATAAAATTCCTCTTTGTTAAATTAAAGTGAAGAGCAAGAAGGATCAGCAATGAGAAACAGAGCTGACAAAAGGGAATAACTAGGGCATAAGCAGGGAAGGGGAGCCAACAGCACTGCAGCTTTTTCTTCACTTTTGTACTAACCCTGGTTTCACTTTGCTACCTTGTCCCTCCATTTTACCTTCCCTTCATTTGTCTGCTTAGCCCTCGTCTTTTTCCCTGCCACATGACCTGCAGATATGATCATGTAATGAAATGCAACTGAGTTACAGTGATTTAACTAATTACCACTTGTCACGTGTGTTGCCCAAGCCAATGTTCTCCATTGCCTCATTCTATCCCAGCTGTGAGACAAAACATGTTTAGCTCAAATGTCAGGCTTAAAGTGATTTGGGTGACCCAAGATGTGTGAGGATATGCTTTATGCCAGAGCTGACAGTAGGGAAATATCAGTGATGCAGCCAGTGAAAAGCATCTCACATAGGCTACACACAGACTCACATCTGTAACCTCAAGTGCTTTCTGAACACAAATTTATTGCATGTCTGGATTGTGCTATGCAATAAGGCAGTGACATCTGGTTGGTGTTTTCATTTGCAACTACTGCAGAAATAATTACTAATGACAGCACATACACAGCATACTCCTCTCCACTCTGCCAGCTAGTTGACTGATACAGAAGAGGCCTGTGTGACCTGAAATAAATGGTGAATCCTGCCAACCAATGGAAAGAAATGGTCAATTTTAACATAAGTTAAAAATGCTTCTGTGAAGATATTGGGCAAATATATCTCACATCTGAAAATGATGGAAACTATATAAAGATAAAATCACTACTGCACTGGAGCAGAAATGACAGCTTTGTCATTCCATCTCTGAGCCTGCCTACCACAGATGAAGATAAAAAACCCTTTACACAAGACAGATAACAGTGCAGAACTGCAGGGGTTGATCGACAGACTGGCAGGCTTTCTTATTTTCATTTTAGAAAAACAGACTGGGCAAACATTAACTTAGAATTGTCCCATCCTCAGTTTGATCCTGCTTGATTGGAATGTCTCTGCCTATAAAGATAACAGAATTAGTAGCCCATCAGTTAAGCAATCACAACTTCTATTCAAGGTCCTGTACTATGATTACTTTGCCATATCTGACAATCTTCCCAGAGCAGAGTAGGCAATATGATGAATAACTTGCACAGGTTTGTTCTTTCAACTTCTTCCTGCCAGAACAGCAATGTGTGTTTGAGGAGTCCCTTCCAGTCTCCCTCTTTTTAATTCAACAGTATTCATGCAAGAATTCCAACTACAGATAACCAGATGCTACCAGTTGCTTTGCAATGTTTTCCAGTTAATGATTTTCTGTCAAACCATGAGGACATTTCAAGTATGTACCATCAGGGCTTGTCTCAGTCCCGGTGCTAGTCAATCTTTCCATTAATTATTTGCTTTGTGAGCTACTGAGTGTACTTCTAAAACCAGCAGTGGGTACTGAGCTGATTGAGTCCACAAGCAGTGTCCTGATTTTACCTGGGACAGTTAATTTTCTTCATAGCAGCTTGTATGGTGCTATATTTTGGATTTGTGACCACACAACAGTAATAACACACCCTGCTTTAGTTAGCAAACAGCCCTTGCACGTTGTTAAGGATTTTTCTGTGTCTCACCCACCCCACCAACAAGGGGGCTGGGGGTGCACAAGGAGCTGGGAAGGGACACAGCCGGGACAG
>VZTT01058341.1:478022-505736 GCA_013400855.1 Buphagus erythrorhynchus | reverse complement strand
CTGGGGGTGCACAAGGAGTTGGGAAGGGACACAGTCGGGACAGCTGACCCTAAGTGACCAAAGGGACATACCAGACCACATGGTGTCATGCTCAGCAACTGAAAGCCTGGGGAAGAGGTAGGAAGTGGGGCAGATTCAGGGTGATGCTGTTTGTTATCCCAAGTCACAATTACTGTAACACAGCTGAAGATACGCAAGTCAGTGGGAAATGGTGAGTGAATTCCTTGTTTTGCTTTGCTTGTGTGTGCAGTTTTTGCTTTAGCTATTAACGTGCCTTTATGTCATTCCATGAGTTTTCTCACTTTTACTGATTCTTTCCCCCTTCCCACTGTGGCAGGGAGTGAGTGAGTGGCTGTGTCAGCCTAAGCTGCCTGCCAGGGTTAATCCACAACAGTAGGATTAACAGGGTAAGAATTCATAACAATTTTCCTAAAATGGAGAAATTATCCCAAATCACCATAATGAAATCTGCAAAGACAAGTATGATATGCAACTGTTAGGAATGATAAATAAAATGCACAGCTGCAATATGAGGAGTGACTGGCCAGCCAGCAGCTCTGGAAAGGGACATAGAAGTTACACTGGGTCACAAACTGGGAGTGAGTCAAGACGCTGTTGTGAAAAAGACAAGCTTTATCTGTAAAAAACTTATATATAAGTAAAGGAAAGTGCTCATTCCACCCTAATTTGCACTAACAAGATCTTGGCACAATTTGACTCTTAGACACTGCTCTTTAAGACTCCAGCAAGATGGAGACTGCATAGAGGAGAGATGACAGTGTAATCAGAGGTCTAGAAAACATTACTGTGAAGAAAGGCTCAGAACTGGGCTCTGAGGTTGAAAGAAGAGCATTCTCAAGGACTAAACACATTATTAGTTCTCTAACGTGAAAGGCTGTCAAGACTCAGCTGATCAGCAGTTCCATCTGGAGCAAGATATAAAGAAGCAAGATTGAGTTATAACCATAAAAGATTTGTGAGGAATAACAGAATTTTCTGACCTGAGGAATATGAAAGGACAGGAATGGATTGTTCAGGGAAGTTGCAGAATTGTCTTGATGGAACAAGAAAAGTTAGACATCTGTGGTGGGTAGCTGGCATCCAGCTGACTTTCTCACAGCTGATGAACGGAAATCCATTCCAGGCTTCGGGGCCACCATCTTTACCTCTCCTGTGCCACTGTCTCTGCTGGCCAGTTGTATCGCTCAGCCAGGTTCACTCTATGTCTGCCAACCAGGAGTATCTGGATCAGATATAAAACCTGTCCAGAAAAGTTTTAAAAGTTGGAATAAAGTTCCTTCTTTTATGTCCTTGTCAAAGCCTAGTTTATGCATTTCTCTTGCCACAGCAGGCACCATTGTGTTGATAGGATCTGCCTGCCTGACTTCCTGCCTTTTTTGTCTCAAAACCAAAGATATGAAAAATAACATGACGTTGTACAGGAGGGAATAGAGATCTCTGAGGTCATAAAAAAGCCACCTACTTCAATTTAAAAATATACTAGTTCTGGACTGATCATGAATTGGGACAAAAAACTACAGCACAGGAAATCTACTTTACCGCAAAATAAGTTGGCCATGGACTCACATTAAATTACTTCTTCTCTCCCTAAGGCATCTGGTGATGAAGCCCAATGCCAGTCTGCTCCTAGTGTGCAGAATACAATGATCTGGGACTGAAGGTTAGTATTACAGCTTCTGTAGTCTTAACTTACAGAAGCATGTCAGTGAATATGAACCAAACAAAATATATGCAAAAAAAGGCAAAGCAACAGGTTGAGTTCTGCCTTTATAATAATGGCGTTTTAGAAGGTTGACTGCTTGACACACTATGTTAATTGATTACAGGCAGCCTCCAGATGTAGTGTCAGAAAAGTGACTTTTGCATGGTGTACTTTTTGAATTCCTGAGACTGATCTTTTCTCCAGAGGGCAAAATAGTTACACTTTTTTTCAGTCCTTCAGAGACAAACACTGACTCCATGTCTTCACTTGGTCTGAAGGGAATTACTACATGCTTGAGACATTCAGTTGAAAAAAATAACAACCCAGACTGACTCTAAAGTGGGTTAACCATTTGGCAAAAGAAAGGCTGAGGGCTTGTAAATTTTTATGCTGCTTCTGCAATATGAATAGTAAACAAAAGTGTACAAAATGAGACAAGTATCTCTTTGCTATAGCTTGGTTATGCCCTCGAGTTACATAACAAAAATAGAAACATGCCACAGATATTTGTTGACTGTTTTAACATGCTATTCCTACAGTATTGATGTTCTGTCAGAAACTGTAATTTCCTTCAGTTTACGTAATTCTTTTAGCAGAGCTTGCTGAAAGATTTCTGCATTGATTGTAGATATTTCAAGCCACCTAGGAAAAAGAAACACGGGCACTGAAAAGTTGATTAGATACAATTTTCACAGGAAAGTTCAGGCTTTGTCTCCATAAAAAAAACTGCATTGGCACTTTAAATTCTTGTAGCTCAGTGAGTAATCTCTGTTGCCTCTTGTTGGTTTAAGACTTACTGGCTTGTGAATTCACAGTTGGAAAACCACTGAAGAAAACAAATGAGTCCTGAATGTGCGGGATGCCAAGATACCACCAACTCTAACACACTGCAAGTTGTTTCATTGTTTTCAAGATATCCAGCTTCCTACTCAGTGTCAGCTTATGCCAGCTCTGTGTGTTACTGTTTCAGGTAGAAAGGAGAACTATAGGAACAGGAGAAGCATTCACACTCTGGGATTTTTAACCCATGCATGGGACTGGGAACTTGATGTCATGCGGGAATGAGAGATCTAAACATGTTCTTCCGGAACAGGGCAGGGAGAGGGCAGAAGCCATGAGGGGATGCTCAGCTGCAGAGCTGTGTGGTCTGGAGTGGGGATTGGCCCCTATGATCCCGAAGCAGGCGGAATGTGTCAATGTCTCCCATTGATAGCACAAGAGAGCATACATTTCACCCGACTAATCCAAGGACCTACTTGTCATCCCCACCCACAGCCTGGCCTCATCCAGCCATCTGGTCCTGCATGATTTCTTCAGCAGGCAGGGGAATGCCATGGGAACGCCAGTGCCGGGATGCTCACACACAGACACACACTCGCACACACACACGCCTCCAGCCTTCTGCTTCCAGTGCTCCCCTGCATGCTCTTTCTTTTGTCAGTTCTACTTTCTTCCTCAAGCCATGCTAAGGATTTAGCAAAAGCTCGTGGATCCTCTGTGCTGTTAAATTAGGTCTCTACAGGTGCCAGGAGAATTCTGTGCCTTGGCATCCAAACAGCTTCATCACCAGTTAACAGATAAACTGAATTTCCTCTTGAAGTTAAAGCACTCTCCATCTTCTCTTCCCCGGGATCCGCTTCCCCTCAAGGCCGTAGAATGCAGCACAGAACCACTCAAAAGAGTGTTAGAGAAATCCACTGTGGACACTTGAGAAATCCTGTGACAGCACTGTGAGGCAGATAAGCAGAGGCGGGGGGAGAGAAGAGAAAAAAGGAATAGCTTTTGGAGACTGCTTGGCAGCAAAGTCAGTGCTTGAAATATCTGTGGGGAGTTTGAAAGCATTTCCTAACATCAAAAATGTGAAGAAGAAAAAGAAATTTTGATCAATGACTTATTGCCCTTGATCTAAGCAAAAGAATCCTAGCCAGTCAGAAATAACAGAAATCTGTTTTATTGTAAAGCTTAAGTTTTCTATGTTTTGACAGCTGGGGCTCATGCTTTTGGCTGGGTAATTTGCCAGCCTTAAAATATTCATCACTGAGTTGCCAGGTTTTTGTCCTTTCAAACTGAGCTCTAACGATGAAGGAGAAGGTGCTGGAGAGATTTTAAGCATGCGTTTTCTGCCCTAAAACAGAATTTTGTGGCCTGAGTTCACATAACCAGAAAAAGAGGTTTCCACTCCCTGGCCAAGTTTCTGGTGAATCACTTGCTGGTCACTGAGCCAAGATTCACTTTCTGGAGCATGGGAAGCAGTGGCTCATTTATGATGAAGACAGCCCCCTTGCCTTTGTTGATAGGAAATGGATTAACAGTACGTATTCTGTGCACAAATCTTGAGAGAACTGAACTAAAATATTCCAGACTAAAGCATCCTTACCAAGAAACAAACTGGAACATGTTACACTGCAAATCATAACTGATTCTGAAAATGATCAGTGAAATGCTGGTGTTGATGGCTCCTAGATCAACTCAGATGTCTTACAGAGTACTCAGGAAAATTAGTGTCACAGAATTTATTCTTTTTGATGCAAACCTCTAGATTACTGTTCCAATGTTGCTCCCTCTTAATGCATCCTACGCTTATTCTAAGAATTCAAGTCAGGCTCTTCTGGTCTTGTGCAATTTTTTTATTGTTATGCCTTGCACTGTTTTCATTTAATCACTTGGTTGTTATCATCCCATTTCACACCCCTGCAACTTAGTGGGCTTTTGTAGTTGAACACAAGGGAAATATTTTTCCCAAATTGAAAAATGTTAAATAATTTCATATCTGCTAGGAAGATTGAATTCCTCTTCCAGAAACTCAGGGTCAGCCTTATTGACTTGATATCTGAAAAACTTACTTGCATCAACTCTGTCCTTAGCTTCCTCTACTTGTCACAGGTGACCACTATTTTTGTCAAATCATTTTATATCTACAAAGTCCTTGCAAGTGCTCAACACTTCATTTTTGAGACTGACCTTTCATTTTCTGGATAAGGAATTAACATTTCTTTGGGGATATGAAGTGATAACAAATCCATTTCACTCAGGGACAAATTAACATGAGAAGAAGTTGCAATGCAGAGACTAACACTTTAGTAAGTAAAAACTGAAAGTGCATAACTGTGTAGGATCTGGTTCTTCAGGCAGTTTCAGGCTGACCATCTGATAGCTTAATTGGACAGCTGTAATGTGAACTAAGGTCAAAGAGCATCTCAAGAGTTTATGAAGCCAAATTTCTAAAAGGCCTTTGATTTAGTCTCCAACACTACATAAAGCCAGGGTGGGTGACTAAGTGTACAGGCAGGAAGCCCGCACTGATGCTGGGATGCTGTTGGGAAGGACTGGGCACAGGGCTGCAATTTAGGAGAAGGAAAAGAAAGGCACTGACAAAAAAGGGGGAGTGGTGGAGAGGGAAGTCTCTCTAGTCATGTCTATTCTGGCATAAAAAACAAGGTCAGGATTTAGCAACAAATCTATGTCTGCATCTATTAAACTTTGTGGGTTTGGCTTATATCAACTTCCTGCTCTACTCTGCACTGGTGCAGCCTCACCTCCAGTCCTGTGTGCACTTTTGGGCCCACAATATAAGAAACATATAAAGCTATCAGAGAGCATCCAAAGAAAGGTTATGAAGGTGGTGAAGAGCCTTGAGTGGAAGTCATGTGAGGAGCTTCTGAGGCAACTTAACTCATCCTGGAGAATGAGAGGAAACCTCACAGCAATCTACAACTTCCTCATGAGAAGCAGTGCAGGGGCAGGCACTGATCTCTTCTCTCTGGTGCCTTCTCTCTGGTGCCCAGGACCTGAGGCAATGGCCTGAAGTTGTGCCAGGGGAGGTCTAAGCTGAATATCAGGAAAAGGTTCTTCACCCAGAGGGTGGCTGGGCACTGGAAGAGGCTCCCCAGGGAAGTGGTCACAGCACCATCCTGACAAGAGTTCAAGAGGCATTTGGACAATGCTCCCTAACACAGGGTATGCTTCTTGGGGTTGTCCTGTGCAGGGCCAGAAGTTGAACTTGATGATCCTTGTGGGTCCCTTCCAACTCAGGATATTTTATGATTCTATGAACTAGCAGTCTCCCAGGACAACACAGGAGCATGGTTTGTGCCACACCACTAACTAGAACTGTTCTTGATGAGCAGTCTGGATGTAGCCATCCTATTTTGGGCAGAAAAAAAAGCTTAGAAGCATGGATACAAGTCATGCAGGGACATCTGCAGGGCCAGAAAATAGGCCTTGGCTTGTTCTGTTTTGCAATGTAGTTCTCACATCAGCATCATGCCAAACATACTGTATCATTTGAGGAATGCATTTATTTTGAGCAGGACTGATACGTGAGAAAGTGAGTGACACTGGTGAAAACAGACAGATGTTTACTGATTCAGTATTCACATGCAAAATTGTTGGTGTGTGTTCAAAGTAATCTTCTGCAGATGTATCTCTTCTTATCTTAACATCAGGAAACAGCAGCCTAGTGTATTTTCCCATTTGATGTGACCTGTTAATCTAGATCCTCTATATATTCCAGAGACACAGTTCCTAAATTTAAGGCTGCAAACAGACCTGTTCTCTCAGCATCCTTGTAAGAAATGTTTAATTTTACAATGCCAATTTTCAAATATTTCAATACACTCTGGCTAGGTAAAACAGTAAGGAATTGCTGTAACACAGCGATGAATTAATGACTTGCTTGATAGTGCAAGCTCTTATTTTCCTCTCTGTCAGCTCTTGGGCCAGACATTTTGGAAGAGTTTAATCAAAATCCTCATCAAAAGCCAAATGAGTGGATTTTAAAGAAAGTTTAATTACAGTGGTCAAACCACCCAGCATGATTTGCTTGATTTAATTAACATAATGAGGAGCTCATTTAATGAGAAATGCATTAATTAATTCCAACAAGTGGTTTTATCAGTGGTATTAAGCATCAACCCAGATTATGTACAGCAGAAACTATTATAGCAAAAATTGAGCAAGGTCAAAGCAATAGTCATACCATAATTACAAGCTCTCAGCTGTAATCTACCAGTTGAACTTGGGTAGTATTCACCCTGCCCAAAAAAGGAGGATCCCTATTTTAAAAAGCCCCCAAACCATACAGTTTTGCTCCAATTCCACAGCTGAGATCTCCATCTCTTTCTTTCAGATGTTCAAAAGATTTGGGAACTGGGACTGAATTTTTTGACTTTCAGATGGCTACACATGCAGATATTAGTAACAAATGGCAAAGAGCTCAAACGAACTCTGCTACCACTCCATACCCTTAAAGGAAACGGATGTTGTCCATTTGCCATTTGTTTTATCTCTCTCCTGATGCTGTGATGTCTTAGGGATGCTCCCATCCCTAACCTGGCATAGAGTGACTCTGGGGAAAAATTAGTATTTCAACTTTATTTCAACTTCCTTGTTTCAGGACCTCTTCCTGTGGGCTTTGCACAGCACCCTTCACCTGGATCCCCCACTGGCACCCCGTCTCTGGTGCTCCATCTCCCAGCAGCTGCCAATGCTCTTCTCTCTCCTATGCTGCCCTGACCACGGTTACCTCTTCGACTTCTGCTGTGCTCCCTCACCTTTACTCAGGTCACTTGTTATTCCTGCAGTGTCTTTGTGGCCCCTGTGGGAGCTGCCTTTCCTGCTGCTTCCCACTGTGCCCGTACAGCACTGAAACTTCTTTTGATTTTCAAGTGCTCTACTTCTCAGCCTGCCTGGCTGCCAAAGTACTTTCCAAGTACAGTTGCACAGTGGACTTAAGCACTGTCTATGGCACAGTTTTACATCAGCTACCATCAGCAGCTGGTAAAGGAGACCATGCTCAAAACTTTTCCATAAGCAGACAGGAGGCTGGTCAAAGAGCTGAGACGTGGAGAACAAGTCCAGTTGCAGATGGGATGCTGCAGGACTAGATGCATACCAACAAGCGAAGACTGGCATGGAGGCAAAATTTTACCTCCTGATTAAGTCAGCAGGAATATGACAGTAAGACACTATTATTAGGGTACCTAAATGAATGTAAGTATCAAGGTTCACCTGCAGCTTTGGAAATTTGGATGAAGATCTTCAAGAAGTAAGCTGAAGCAGAGAACTAAACATGTCAAAAAATAGACCTAAGGATTTATTTGCTATATTAATCGAAAATGTGCAAGAAAATAATTCTTGCTGATCTGAAAACCATAATCCTTAGGATTATTTCTGCCAGTTGCCTTTAAACCACAAGGAAATTAGTAAAAGTTGGAATTGGAGTCCCTTGATTTTAGAGAAATCTTGGGATTTGCCCATATGTGACTGCTGCACACCAACAGGAACCTGTGATATTGGCATACAAACGTCTGTGCAGAGGAAAGCACTAGCAGTGATGACTGCACCATACACTCAACAAGGCTATCTATTCCTGAGGTGAAGTCCATTTCTTCTTGGAACAAGCAACACAAATGGCATAAATGGACTCATTGCAGAAGCTGCCCCTCAGTGTCACATTTAGTATCCCTGAATGGAATCGACATGGGAAATCATAAAACATAAATTTTTACAAGATCATATCTTAAAACACTTTCCTCACTATCTCCCAGCCCAGCCTTCAAGAAGACAATCAACATTACTAATGTTATAATCTGAAGAAAATTCCCCAAGGACAAATATATCTCACCATACTAGAGTGATAAATGCAAAAATTGCAATTTATCTCCACAGCCCTCAAAAGAACTATGAAAAACAATGGATCCTCGTCATGTCCATCCTTGAATGCAAACTACTTCTTATGTACTATGTGCCCTCTGCACCACAGTGAACTCACACTGACAATTCCTGCATGAAAGAAAACCATGGTTAATAACAAGAAAATGTCTCCTAAACCAGTTATTCTCTGATCATTTAGCCTTTTTCCTCAATGATATCCTACAAAAGACACTGGAAAGACTAAGCCAAGATTAAAGTTAACAATTTCAGGGGACACCAAAAATTGTTGATTCTAACAACAACACTAATTTTATGGCACATTACAATTTACATCACATATGACTTGCTAATCTCAGTTTCTCAGGAGATAATTACCTGTGCATTTCTTCCATCCTGTGTTCAACAGAGCTGAAGACCTTATTACCTCTCTTCTTACTAACTTCCCCTCTGTTCCTTTCATCTCAAAATACCTGACTGATTAACATAATGAAATTGAACTCAGAAAAATTGCTTCTTATCTTTACTTATCTGGCAGCTTGCTAGCTATGTCCCTCCTTCTGTTTTTTGCTCCTCAATCTTGTCTGATTTTTTTCCTATTACGTGTACTGATAACAGATACTGCCTTTCTCCACTGATATTCCCTCTGAGTGTTATGACACTTTCCTATTTACCAAAAAACCTGCCCAATCACCTTCACTTTGAAAATATCAAGCCCTGTTACAGATATGGTTCCAGTTCTGACTCACAGATGCCTTTCTGAATAGTTATATGGCTTTCATTCTGGCATTATCCAAGCTCTCAATTGCTTCAAAGAAATATTTAGGTTTAGCAAAGAGTAAGAACACAACTTATCTGGCCAAACATCAGTCACTATTTCTAAAAGGAAAGGAAACATTGCTAATTCAGATCTTTCTAAAATGAAAGTGAACTATAACATGGACAAGATTCAGGAATATGTTGTTCAGCCAGGGCAGTTATGTATTTCCCAATCGAATCAGAAACGACAATTTTTACTGTGACTTCTCTCTGATACTTCCCAGATAGTGAACTGGTCTTTGGCAACACCCACTGCAATGATGTTGTATATTATTTCCTTCTCCCCTTCATGCATGGACTTCAAAAACCTCTTAACTTTACTTCTCTGCATCCCAATTCCATAACTTTAACCTGTAACAGCTTGGGAAAGATTAACCAATATCTTAGGACTGTGCTTGATATATTTTTGCCTACAGACTTTCAGTGTGCAGTATCACATGAATTAAAATATATGGACCTATTATTTAATGCATTTTAGGAAGCAATAAATAAGCCAGTACACAATGCTCTGAGGCAATGTGCAGCTCTACCACCTCCTGCCAAATGCTATTCCCTTCCTTGGACTTGCAGAAGTAGCAGGTGCTGTTCTGCTTCCACCACATGCAGTCCTTGATGCACACCTGAGAGCTGTTCCTTGTAAGCAATGTCACATCCAGGGCAGAATTTCTACCCTTCTTCTTTCACCAAAATGCATTTAGAGAAAATTCAAGACAGGATTAAGGAAAGCATTTTAAAACTTGTATTCCTCATTTTGTGCAACTAGGGGTTATCTGTGGCCCTGAGGACACATGAGACCTGCTACCTCAGTATTACCATGTACAAAGAAACTGTTTACTCCATGTGTGTCTGTCACTATGGAAAAGCTCAGGGAACATATGGAAAGGATTTTTTTTAGGTTCAAAGGAAAAGCAGGCCCCCACATCTCTTCCTTCTACTCAGATACAAACCGGGATCTTGCTCTGCTAGCCAGTACAAAGATAATCTTTCAGTACTGATCGACGAGAACTGCTGACACAATGTAAACATTTGGCAAAAGCAAAATATTTGTCAAGAACCTAAAAGGTGAGGTACTTAAAGCAGTTCTCCTTGCTGGCTTTCCCTAGCAAGGTGTGCCAGGGAACATGTACCTAGCTATGGGTCCCACTGCTGGCTCCTAAGAGATTGACCCTACAGTACACTGTACCTACATCCCATTGAGCAGTATCCAATTACCTTCTCTTTTGGCTGTGCCACTGCAATGAAAGTTTCTTGAAGAAATGGAGATGTTTCTGGAAGAGCAAAACAGCTCCTACCACTCACGAGCCAATGTTTTACTGTGCCTGAGGCGTGGCTGGTGCCACCATCAGCCTCTTTGACATAGGGAGGCAGATGGACTCTGACTCGTCCATCCGGTTCTGATGGCCAAGAGCCCGCTACAACATCTCCTGCGCCACTACAAATTTGCAGATCTCGGTGCCCATCATTGGGAGAAACATACAAATTCAGCCCATTCAACCTTGTTTCCCATGCGCGAGCCTGAGGATGGTGGTGGGGAGAAAGATGAAGTGTGGAAATAGTGTGAGATGAGGATGTCCAAGCCGTCTGGCGATGGAAGCCAGTTTTCGCAGGGTGCCTCCTCAAGAGCCCTGTGGGAGGGCGATACGGCAGGAGCACAGCACAAGCACAGCAGAGGCACGGCGGCCCTTACCTTCTCGTTCTTCCTCTCCTCGGGTTTGGCGGCAGGCCCGGGCGCGGCGGGGCCGCCCAGGGGCCCGGCGCCCACGTCCCCGTTGAGGTGCGCGGCGCTGACGTTGGGCGGGGTGATGGCGGCGGCGGCGGAGGTGAGCGGGATGAGGGGCCGGGCCCCCGGCGCGGGCGGCTGGTGGCCGTGCTGCGGGGACACGGCGGGGTGAGGCCGGATGGCCGCGGCGGGCAGGCGGGAGGGCGAGCTGGGCGTCCGCAGAGGCGAGACCGTGGCCGTGGGTCGCTCCGGGGCCGGCACTGCCGGGTGCGCTGCGGGAGGAGCACGGAGCACAGGGTTAAATTGCCCTCGCACTGCCTCGGTGGGCCCTTCAGTGCCCAGAGCTCACTGGGTCTGAGCACGGTGTCATCAACACCGCGGGTTCCATCCCCTTACGGACCATCCACTTGAGGAGCTGGCGTCCGTGATCCTTGTGGGTCCCTTCCAACTCAGTGTTCTGTGATTCTGTCTGTAAAGGTGCCAAGGGCCCGTTGGGGACATAAGCTCTGAGCCTTTGCCCAGGATATCTCACCCTGCAAGTGTTTTTAGCTAATTCTCTTGGCTGCAAAGCCCTGTCCGAAGTCACCAAAATTGGCTTGTTCTCACTAGTGATGCAACCGGGGAATGGCATTCACTATCCCTGCCCATGTCTGGAAATAAATACCTAACCCGTTGCCTTTTTAAAATACATTATCTTGTTCCAGCTGAGCTGTTTTCTGCACTCCCAGGCTCCCCTCCTAACGTGATCGGTTCTGGAGCTATGCAACACGGCACCGAAGGGGTTAGCCCAGATGATCCACGCTGACCCTGCAGACAGCAATTACAAAAGGAGGTCTCTTTTTTCAGCCCTAACAAAATGGTCAACATCACATCACTGTGCTCCACAGGATAAATTAAGCAGAAATCCACCGGAGGATTTCTGAGCTCAGCCTCCTCTCTGCCAGCAAAGTCCCTAGGGGACTATGCAGTGCCTTTTAGTCTGGCTGCTCCTGCAAAGCAAACCCTGCCTGCAAGCAGTGGGAACCGGGAATTAGAGTTCCCTCACTTAACTGTGACACACTGATGAGGTCAGCTCCCTAGGGATTCCAGGGCCTGTTGCATGCTTCAGGATGCAAAACATGTGACAAAGTTCTGGGTCCATTTCCACAATGATGTTGTCTGTGATTTCCAGCTTTGGTTGATTGCTTAGGTGCTACCTAAATACAGCTCCACTTCAAGTATGTACAGCCTAGAAGGAGAGTCTATACTCAGACATTCCCTCACATAAATGATTCAATAATAGGACTGGCTGGAAAGTGCCCATTTCTTAAATGATTTCAAGGTTTCATAATCTTGTTTAGTTCTATCTCAGTGCAAAATTTGAACCTCTGAACATTTTTCTGAGCACAACATGCTCACTCACCCCACAATAGCCTCTATTTTGGTCAGGTTATTCACCTGGGATGTGAAAACATAGAATGTGATCATTGCATTGTTCTCTAATGTGGAGAACAGCTCTGGAAAGCCATCAATTCCCTTAACAACATAAGCCAGTACAGCTCATGGTTGGTCTGGTTGAACTACACCAATTCCTGACAAAAAACTGAGTCCAGCAAATCAGCTTTTCTTTGATCAAGATGCATTTTACTGGAAAATTTCTGACCTACTTTGATCTGTCATTTTCTGACAAATTCATCTGAAGGACAAACTTTTATGCAGCTGGAGTTCACTCAATCTATAACTAAACAACAGTGCTAGAACAACTCAAACCACTAATTTCTATTCCTATGGTTATCAGTGGCACCCATTAGCAGGGATTAGATTGATAGAGTGCTGTTAATCATACTCACTACACCAGCTGAGCACTCCTGCCAGGGGGGAATTTCATCTCCCAGCCTTCTGTCCTATTATCTGATGCGATACTGAACATGATGGGCCAGTCATCATCAGATTAGCACTTCCAAAGTTTATGATTCTCCTTCACAGTAGCTCCTTGACTCTGTAACATCTTTTTTTACTAATGTTTATAGCAAATCAGCTACACTATCTTTAGCCAGTCTGTAACTTGGTACCACTTTACCATGTAGCACGAGGAAGGCCCTAAAAGTTGTTATTACAGACACCTTCAAGACTAATTTCACGATTAGTTATAGTACTCCTTCCCTCCCTGGACTACTAAGAACATGCACTGAAAGTGCAATTCACTTCCAGAAAACAAGGTACTCACTACTTATCTGGAAGTGATTCCCTCCTGATTTTCCCATTTGGAACCTGAGTGCTGAGCAACGTTGCTATGACAAATCTAATTTTTTGGGATGGCTAAGCTTGTAGGATGTAGGTTTTGAACTACTGTTTGTAGGGAGCAATGGCTTTGCTAAGTTTAGAGAATTTAATAGAATTTCTCTGCATGTACCTGGATGCAGAACACTGATTTGGTAATCATATTAGGTACATTGCCTCTTTCATGTAGGACTTGGTGTTTCCAGACACAAAGGAAACATAAAACATGAGAAACAGTAAAAGAAATTGCCTGAGAAAAATCAACTCTGAGCAGAGCTCTCACATTTTATTCTGTGGATTCATCTGCTTACTGTTACAATGTATGCCTTTGCTCTGGGATCTCGATCTGGACTGTGCTGCAGCAAACATGCTATTAATTAGCAATGCTCACTGAAGGCTATTTTTGTTCTACACCACTCATATTTTGTTTTGGGTGTATTCCTACATTAGTGGCCTTGTAGAAAATTGATTTGTTACTCATGTATATTGCAAGCCAACAGAAACGTGATTTGAATACTGTGCCAGCTTGCCTCTCTTGGAAAGCTTTTCCAAAAGTCAGTGCACTGACCTGTCCTGCAGGGGCTCTGGTCCACAGGATGCTGGTGAGGACAGGCATTATGGAGGCAACTACTGATAATAATGAAAACTTCCTTTATTTATCCTGGCAAAGGTTTACTTAATTAAAGCAACAATCTCATGAACCTTCTGGAAAGGTTGGAAAATTCTCTGCTTAGGAGGTTTTGGAACAGCTCTGTGGTCCCTGGATCACCCTGCCTGCCAATGCTTTGGCACTTTAGAGATGTCAGAGTGACCTAGAGGAGCAGTCTTAAATCAGAGAAGCTGCTGGAGGTGTGGAAAGAAGGTGTGGGGCATGCCAGGCCTGGGGGGCAGAGCAATCTGTCACCTTGGTTTCAGGGGAGTCACCTGCCTGTTGACATGGGCACAGGAGGCACCAGGAGCACCCGAACACTTCCTGAGCACTTCACCCAAAAGGGGGGATTTTTGCCTTTGCACTGTGGGAGCAGGAGACCTTTTGGAAGAGTGTGAGTTTAGAGGAAAGCAGCACTTTCTGAAGTAGAGAAAAAGAGGATAAATTGATTATTCCCCAGTGTGACATGGATACCATGTAAAGCCCTGCACCATTTGTTGAGCAGAGGAGTCTCCACTCTTCGAGACTGAGATTCTCAAGTATTTCATTATGTTTTATTCCCTTTGGTCTGGACTGTGTAGGAGGTGAGATTAGATGGTCATAATGGTGCCTTCTGGCTTCAAAAGGTATGAATTCATGACTTACTCTGTAGGGTATTTCTCATTTGTGTTTGCTCTGTTTTGTATCTAAGACCTCAGTTTTCAGCAGTCACAGTCATTACTGATTGCCTTTGTAAATACAATGGCTCACATCCCTATAAAATATCAGAAACAAAATGTTTTAAATTTTGCTCTATAAAGTTCCACCACATGATTTACTTTTACTTTGTTCAACATCAGAAGCTGTTTAACATCAGGGAAAGGGGAATAAATTGTACTCTAGAAAATTATGCTGTACATCAGAAAGGGAACCTAGAAAGAACAGAGGCCCCCTGGTGCAAGAAGCTCTTATTCTCACTTCAAAAAGGTGGCAGCATTTTTCAGATCTTTTGCTTTACCACTAACACGGGGTCCCATTCTGCCTAATAAATACCTTTCATCCCTGAAGCCCAATGAAATGCTTCTTAATTTCAAGGCATGTATTACTTGTTCTGCAGTAAGGACAGTATTTTTTTATCAGCAAGACAACTGGACTCAGAACTGTTAATCTCCTCAGTATACAGAGTGTTTGCTTTCACTCAGATAAATTGTATAAATATTTGTAAACACTACAATCTATTTCAGCTGTAGGAACAGAACAATCTGATAAACACAATGTGGCTCCTAGAGATCAATAGAAATCCATAAATATTACTAGCAAAGAAAACATACTCTATCACCAATGGACAAACTCCACATTGGCTGGGCTAAAGCAAGAAAGCAAGCTGTGGGGATGGGCACATTCTCGAGGGTTGCACTCGAGGGGTGCCACATCAGTCCTGCCAGTGCAGGAGGCACAGGGTGAGCACTTACCCATCTGCATGGCGCTGCGGGGCTGGCTGGCTGGCTGCTGAGCCGAGTACCTCAGGCAGTTATTCAGCTGTGGAGAGGCTGCCTGCAGCTGGGGATGTGTCTGGGGAGCAGTGATGGGAACAACTGGTCTGACAGCTGTGGTGGCATTGCTGTGACCAGCCACAATGGGGTGGATGGCTCCTGGGGCTACTTTTGTTGTTGGAGCTCCTCCAGCTCCGCTGTTCCTGGGCTGCCCAGCTCCCACTGGCACCCTGCATGGAGGCAAGTGCACAGTGTAAGCATGCTGCAGAGACCCCAATACCCAACCACAGTGCTGATAAGTACCCCCACTTACTTAGGGGGTTTAACATGATACCCTATCAGTTGTTAAAGTAAACTGAGGTATTCATATATACTTATCTTTATAGGGATGCATTTATAAGCATGCTGGGGGATATTTTCACCCTTTTATTCTACAGGAAGAAGTGCAGGGTAAAAATAGAAAAGATAATTTCTCTCATCATGTCTTTTATTACCCTACATTTCTGTCTGAATAGTTTCTAGTAAAATCACAAATCTTAATTCAGAGGAAATGGGTATCTCCCAGATGTCATTCTGTGTGCCAGAGGCTATTTCACACAGAGCGATAATTAAAACAGACTCAGAGATCTTTTCTTTGGACCAAACCTGCATACAGCCCTACAGGGAGAAACAAAGATGGATAACACCAAATCTGTGTGTGGCTATGGAAGGGGACTGAGAAGCTGCCGACTTGACTGGGCTTGGCTTGGCTGAACACTCACCCTATTGATGTAAAACCAGCCCTAGCTTACACTTGCTAAGGGAATGCAACAAGGACAGGAATGCAGCTGACCTGAATGAAAAAGAAGTCCAAACAGACGTTGACACCTCTCTCACTCCTCACTTTTAACTGCATGTGTAATTTGTATTTCACCTGGGTGGCCAAGTAGACCTCAGAGGGAAGGGACAAGGCTTTTTCTCCTATGAATTGAGTTCAGACTATAGCATGTATTGGTCCTCTTACCACTGAGCTAAAAACTCTGACTAGGACAGGAGGACACTTAGGAAGACAGAAAGACATCAATGGACAAACTCAGCTGCTGCTGATCAGTTCTTTCTCTGTGTTTCTTAACTCAAGTTCCTGAATAATTTTCTTCTCCAGCTGTAAATGCTATGAAACAGATGGATTATTTTGTGCTGTTTTCTTCTCCTGGGCTGCTTCTTGCACCAAGGTCCTCTTCCAGGAAAGGATAGCACAGGGATATGAGGGAGAACAAAGTAAGGTGGAGGAAATGGAAATGAGACAGTGCAAGGGTTTAGCAAGAGAGAATAAGAGAATAACAGAAAAAGTGCAACAGTCGACTATGAAGTATGGAACTGGGGGAAACTCTGTGTCCCTAAGATCGCATGGGAAGACAGAGAGGAGAAGAGCAGAAAGGAATATGTTGAACAGTCTGGTCTGGTTCAGAGGACATGGGTGACAGAAGAAATAACCCTAAGTAAAGAGTGGAAAGCCAAAAGAGTGGAATTCTGATGGAAAAAGACCAAAGCACAGCCTGGAGAATATGGTCCAAAAGGGCAAAAGAAAGCTATGCCTTCTGCCCAATCCTCCCTCTCCCTAAAGTCACAAGAGAAAAGACAACACTGTGGTGTCACTGACTTGACTCATCTCATGGTGCAAGGTTTGCCTGGATTACATTTTGCTAAATACATATGATTTTCTAGTTTCTTCAATTTTTTTTATAAGTCTCCAGGTTGGGAAAAGCTGGGAATCCCACCAGATGGAAATCTTGAGTGTCTGTCATCTGCTGTGAAGAGCTGGCAGGGTGGCAGGAAGGTTCAGCTGGAGCTGGCTTGGCCATCTGCACTAGATTGAGTTTGCCAGAAAAGCACATCTAACAGTCCACTGAGAGCTGTGTTCAGGCAAACATGCACACCAATAAGTACAGAAACTATCTGTGACTCCAGCAGAGATGGATGGATGTTGGATGTGGCAAATTTTCTCTGCTGTCCTGTGCCTGTCTGTCCATCTAAAGAGTTTTGTTCTTTTTCCATAATACTCCACTCACATATGTGTTTTGGCAGCATATAAACCTAGTTCAGTGTTATTAAATTCACAACTTCTTTTCCTTGGATTTTGTAGGGAGTGGCAGAAAAACACGTATGAATCTAATCCTCTGCTTTTCTGTCAAAGGGGAACAAGGTATGTTGAAAGTAGTGCACATAGGGAATTTTGTTGCTATCAGATTTTTATTCCTGTTCTCACTGAGGGTGATTTATATAGGAACTTAATTAGCCCACAGGATCATAAATATAATCATAATGCTGCTTTCAGATTTTGTGGAAAGCACTTTTGCCCTTTAGCACTTCTCTGTCTTGTTCTAGCTGTGACATGCTGCATTTAATAAAGTCTTGCTGATTAAGGTAACTGACTCTTCAGCACAAACTTCCTTACTAATTAAGAGCTGAAGAGGCAAGGAGTGAAGGCAGCCAAGGGGCTCTATAAAATAAGGTAAATACATTTAGATTGATGAACAGTGAAGAGCCAGTGAATTAATATTTGGGATTTCCTTACTGAAATGCAATATTAGGACTGTCACAGGCTTAATTATTGCCTTCTGATATGTTCTTAACTTTTGGTGTTACTCAGAACACATGGTATAGACTTGACATAAACTTTAGATGCAACAAAGCTGGATCAATTTCTCAAGATCAACTGTGTATGAGTTGTGAGGTGCCCTTCTCTGGAGAGGAGTCAAAGATGGTGGAGACAATGTGCATTGGGAGGAGAGACTGAGAGCACATGAGAAGGAATGAGTTCAGTTTGCAAATCCACAGTTGCCCTAAAGGAGATATGGGCATACACATGCCAGCATTCACCTGCAAGGGACACATAGGGCAAACGGTCTAGGACACAGAGATGGACTTTCTTCTCAGCTTCTCAGCTTTGATTTGGTATTGTCCAATGCTGAGCTCTGACAAATGGCATTCCTCCCCCAAAAATGACATTCTTTCCTTTTCTCATCTGCTGCAACTGAGGCGGGGGTAGGTAAAATCAGGCAATTTACTTAACTCTCCTACCACTTTGGAATTTTAACTGTTCAAACATTAGTCCAGATCCAAACCATCCCAGATCTTTGCTTTAAGAAGAACAAAATTGACATGAGGAGCTACTGAAAAGCAAAACACAAGCATTACTTATTTTGTTACATGTCCAGTAGTTTTATAAGAACAAAATCATTAGCCAACAGATTCTTTAAAATAGTAAAACTTGGCCTATGAGAGGTTAAAAGTGCCATCATCTAATACAACTAGTGCAATCTCCTGAGGACATGGATAACTCAAATGCTACAACCAGCAAGTATCATTACTGAAGTCCGCAGTGCCACCAGAGAATTTCTGGAAGGGGAATGTGATTTAAAAGCAGAGCTACATGGTTTTCAGTGCCATCCAGAATCCCTCTGAGCCCCAGTACAGGCCAGTGGTCCTCACCTTGAAACAGGTGTCACGTAGTTGCCTGGGAAGACGCCGGACATCCCACTCCTCAGGGACGTGCCCTTGAACCAGCCGTCCTGGCACTTCTCTATGACCCGGTACATCTCCCCTTTGCGCAGCTCCAGCTCGTCGTTCTTCTGAGGCTTGTAGGCATACAGGGCTAGGTAGCTGTGGGGAGAGGTCACACAGGGAGAGAGCACACAGGTGACATCAGCCACCACCTGTCCTGCTCCAATTCCAGCCTCACAGAGCAGAAAGAGACCAGAAGCACTGTTCAGAAGTTGTGGTTAAAGAGGGACATGATTACAGGCTGCTTCACAAACAAGGAAGGGCAAAAAC
Organism: Buphagus erythrorhynchus; assembly: GCA_013400855.1. Lineage (NCBI taxonomy): Eukaryota > Metazoa > Chordata > Aves > Passeriformes > Sturnidae > Buphagus > Buphagus erythrorhynchus. Next base: position 486,630 of record VZTT01058341.1, on the reverse strand, counting down.
TGGATTCCAAGACAATAAGGGAATAATTAATCAGTGTAAAAGGTAAAAGTAGTTTAGAAGTTGATGAGACATGCTTCTCACTCAGGGCACGGCCAAAGCAAAACAGTGCCACAAAGCAGCACTGAAGTTAAGGATTTAGCAACAGTTTCAGAAAAATACAATTACAGTGACAGCCAGAGTAAAAAGGGCTGGAGTAAGAGGGCTTTGCAAATCCTGACATCTGGAAGAAGTATACATTCATATGCTTCAGGGTGGGATCCATCTCAGCTGTGGAGTTTAAGAAGAAAATTTTCTTACGTGTAGGCTATTTCAAAAGCTTTTCTTGCAGCTTTCTCATGCTATTTATGTTCAGAAGTTTAGAAACAGCACACCAAACTGTTCTGATCTGGTACGGTAATTCTTTTACTACGTTAGTAAAACAAAAAGTGAGAAAGGGCCCCATTCTGCAAGGGGGGTTTTACTTAAGTAAGTGAAGTGGTAAAATTTGGTTTTCGATGTTTTGCATGCAAGTATTCTAATAAATCTTCAATATAGGATCCAATATGTAGAACTTTTTATTTAATTACAGCTTTTATTTATTCCCTTTGTTTAGAATCTTTCTATTTATCTCTCTTTTGTTCTTCTGTTACTACGTCAGGGATGTGTCTACTGTTGTGAAATGACTATAGCTTAAAATCCCTACAGATTCTCTCTCTGTTTAGAGAGATTCTTGTTGAAAATTAAGAATGATTGCTTGCACTTTGGAAAATAATGGGAAGTTGGGATAGAATAGCAAGAGTGCACACACAGAACAACACTTTCTTTGTAAATACCAGATTTTTTTGTACTGTCGCTTTTCTACAGATGCAAAAAGGAATTTCTGGTAATTCTTGATCAAAGTTGTGCCTTCTTGAGTTTTTTTATTTATTTGTGATTTACAGGCAGTGAAGATAGATTAAGAGAAATGGGAAAACAAAGAAAGTGCATTTACACTACAAAGTGCAGCAGAATGCTCTTAGGCTCAGGGATGGGTGAGAAGAGGCTTGCTGCCTGCCTTATAGCAGTGAACAAGAGGAAAAAAAAAACTACGGCAGTTGTGATTGTAGATTTTCAGCCAATAAAAATGATACATGACTTTCTACTTCTGCTCTCCAGGAAATATAATTGAGGAATAAATCGTTATTTTTCTTGATTCTACTTCTTTATTGTATCATAGATTTCCTTATTTTTGTTCTGAAGGTAGTAAATAAACAGCAGTAATGAGCAGAATATGAAATATTTGGTAACAGCTCCTTAGGGAATCTTAGGCTGATGTGCCTGGCTCTTTTTACCACATGCATGGGGTACAAAGACTTAATCAGAAACTGTATTTCATTTGTCAACAGATGGGACAAACCACCTTGCACATCCTTTTTTTAGCCTTTTTTTAGCCTATATAATCAGGTGGTCTTGAGCAGGTCGGCAGCTGTTCACCTGACGAAAACATGAGGCTACATATGATCTGAAGAACATTAAAATGCATCATCCTGACAAAAAAGAAGGCTGCATGCTTCAGTGCTAATCCTTCAGCACTGTGCTCTGCAAGAACATAACAGAAAGTGTCAGACTGCACTCACTTGAGGGAGCAGAAAGTGTGGCTTTGACTATCCCTTTTGAAATTGCTGCTTACACAAGGCTCAGATTCAGAAGCTATGGGTAAAGCAGGGGGCCAGGGATAGAGCATTTTAGATAGACTCACTTAGCCTTTTCCCCCAAGAGGCTACATGTAATAATGCAATTTACAGGTGGAGATTCTGGAAGAAGGTGCAAAGAAAATTACCCTAAGTGGATCATAGTCTGTTGAGCCTTGCATCTATCTCCAGATCTCCTATTAGTTTCTTTTTGTTCTCTCCTACTAGCTTCACCCAGCAAATTCCCCCAAATCAGCTAGCAGTAAATCTGAATATCCAATATCACAATGAGCCTAAACATCCTCTGGATAGAGTATTGAAATCCTCGCAGAGACTAAAAGAAGGTGTACAACAGCCCAGCACAGACACCACACTGAAAGAGACCAATCTCTGTATGGCTAAAGTGATGAAAACTTGTGTGTGACAACCATATAGGGTGACCCTGGGACAACACAAGTGATCAGCACTTTCTTTGTGGACCAGCAATCCCACCTCCTGGGGGGGGGGTAGTGAGGATGCCCATCCCTGGGGGTCTTCTCTTTAGTTGCAGAGGCACAGGGTTCTCCAAACCCAGTGACAGGCCTAGCCTGGGTCTGCAGCCCTCCCTGTGGGCAGGCATAAACTCCATTCCTGGCAGGGAGGCAGCTGTGGGAGAGCTGTGGGGAAGCCTGCTCTCATCCATGGCTGAAAACAATTTGATTGCAGGCAGCTTCCCTCCCCAGAATTTGTTTCTGGGTTTTTCCTCTGGCAGGAAATCAGGTCTAGTGGCCCCATTTGCTGAGGATGATTTTGCCTTAAGCCAAAGTCTTTGGATTTGGAAACATTTCACTGTTCTCTAGAATTTAGGTGTGAAACTTCACCAGCTAACTCTATACAGCCTAGAATAAAAGTGTTAAAACAACAATCTGAAATCTTGCAAAATGTAGTATCAGATTATTCTGGGCTATGTGAAACAGTGAGGCTAAGGGTTGGGAGTGGGACCTCGAAGAACCCGAAATGTTTATTAGAAGTTCCCTGAAAAAGGTCTAAGTGTGAAGTGTTCTTGGCCTTGGGTAGCTGCCTATAACGCAGAAGCCCCAGGGCTTTGTCTAGAGTTGCACCTCCCCAGTACTGCTACAGCTTTCAAATAATGTATCCTCTTTGACTGGAACTTGGCTCACAAATGCAGAATGACAGACTGGATTACAAGGCTGCTTCACAAGAGAGATGACAGGAGAAGCATGGGAGGGAGAAGGGGAGGCTTGCTGAGGCATGGAGTCAGGGATATTGCCAGAGAGCTGGAAAATGTCCTGATTCAGCAACTAGGTGATTCAAATATTGCCAGTTACTGCTTCCTAGTCAGGGCAAAGCTTGAAATAAACATATACCCCACTATGTGCCACACAAGCTGTGCAGAGTGAACACAGGGTGATGATGAGACCTCTCTGTGGGACATTCAGTGATGTGAGGCATCCCTCAGGTATAAGGATCTCAAATAAGTAGCTAAGAATAATTTTTTTCTTCTGATCCAACACTCCTGTTGTTCTTAAAGAAGATCTCCTCTATTATTTTTAGGATTTTGTGAATTCAGACCTTGTTTTAGCCATACCATAAAACCCAAAAATATGGATGTGTGCATGTGTGTGTGTATAGTTGTCCTGCTTTTACAAGGTATATGTGCTGAGAGGAAAGGATTCAGTAGCTAATTAGACAAGTATCTGATAAACCAACCAGGCTAGAAGAGACTTGCTATAATGAAGTCTACTCTTCTTGTTCCGTGAACCTTCTGTTATTCTACGCACTATTCAACAAGACCACATGCCAAAGATGTGGAGTTCATTCATTGCCTTTGTTCCTAAATTGTTGATGGCATCAAAAAAGTGCAATTGGGCCATTTTTTTGGTTAATTGTGAATATATCAGGTGTTTAATTGCATGGACTACACCTTTTAAAGAGCTTTAAATGAAAGAAGATTTTCTCTAGCTCAGAGATACTCAGTTTGCTTCACAATGATTCATACAGCTATAATAAATAAAGTCTAAAAGGGCTCACACAGAAAGGGGGAAGTCTCAGCCTTCTCTGTTAATTTTTCAATTTCAGCAGGGGCTGCCTCATGTCTGAAATTGCAATATCTCTCTTCTCAGAATGCACGTGAGCTGAGATTTGGGCATTCAGGTTTCAAGCAAACACATGCATGCACACACACAATTGGAAACAAAGAGTACACAGTGACTGAGATGAGCTGCTTACATATTGAGGGGGAGCTGGACCTTCGGTGGTGTTCCCTGATCTCCAATTATTGCACTTGTCCTGGGACCAGCCACTGTGGCTGTTCCAATCAAAGAAGAATCCTGGAAATACACAAAGAAGAACACACAGGGATTTAAGATGAAGCCCATTATTTCCTAAATTGCTATGCGGTGAAGGCATAGAAGAATAAACCATATATTTTATAAATTCCTAGATTTTCTAACTTTATGATATTGCATTCAAAAAGGCATACTCTAGCCTTACGCATTCCAAAAATACATTTCTGACACAAAGGATTAGCAGAATTTCCATGTACCTGTCAGAGACATTTTAGTTGTATGTTGTATGCACATCTTAAAAGTTTTACAATGTAAAACTATTTAACTGCTTTGTAAAGTCAGCTCAGCAAGTGCATCTCTGCAATAGCACCTTCTCTGATAAAAGTACCCTTTTCCCCTCAAAAACTTCTTTGTAATTGGTACTCTTTTGGTTAATGGTTATGGATCTCTGGAGAAGAAGATACTATTCAATTTCCAGAATGCAGTCTCATTTCTATATACTCTTTTTATCATCAGGAATATTCTTATATTCTTCTTCTTCAAAAAGAGGTGACTACGCAACCCAAAACTTTCTCTGAATGGAGAAAGTAGTTCATTCTGCTTTTACCCCAGAAAATATATCTCCACTCTCATATAGACAGCTGGACAGATCTCCAGCTATTAATGTGAAAGGCAATTTTAAATGTAATCATTCATTTGCTCAGCCTAATGCTCAGCCAAATTATGTAGGGCAATCTCTTTTTGAGTTGTCTCACCAAAGTCCTCATTCATCTGTGTCAAAAATGAATCCTGACTGGAAACATCTCCTGAACTAATGCCAAGGCCTGTAGCAACAGATCTTCATTGCAGACAGGGCAGAGCTGGGCTGATGGGACTTGCAGAGGTTTACTTGAGCAAAAAGTTTTTTTAGTAAGTCTAACCATATGCTGTATGCATGTCCATATGCAGAATGGCTCTACAAAGTAGGAACCAGTACCCACAAATTGCAGGTTCAGGCAGAGTGTGTTATACACAGCAAAGATTCTGAGCAGTTCACAGGCCTCCACTACAGCTTTTCTGTTTCAAAATTCTATCTAACAAACAGTACATATTTCTGGAACACAAACATAGGGACAATTTTTGCACTTAAAAATGGCACTGAATTAAACCAAGACACAGAGTTTGAACCAAGACACACATTGCTACTTAATTACTGGATTTCAAGGTTGCCTAATTCCAAAGAAGCCACATAATTATTAGTGTTCTATCTTGACAATACATTGCTGAGCTATGTTGCTTTGCTGTGTATGTACACAGTATCATTAGGAAATTGTGCAACAAAACATGGAAACACTGCACTGTGATTCCACAGCTTTTGGCAAAAAGCAGCAAGATGTCCCATCTCTCACCAACATCTACACTCAATCATGAAATTGTATTGACAAGTACATCTCCTTTTTCTCATTATTTCCTCTAACTTTCTGGCTGCTTGCTCAAACAAAGAAGGATCCAAGCAGCTCTTGGTCCTATGTGTAAAAAGTATTCTTTCCAGCTCTGTGACTAAGGCTTTATTAATACTGCCTGTCACGTCAGTGAGCTAGTATCAACTTACAGAAAAAACACACCAGCCCACTAAGAAATCTAGGGATAGCTGGAGAATGATCCCTCATTTGTTATGCTGAGCTGGTTAATGGGGTTAGGGATTGCAGAAGATGTTGGGCTGAGACACCTGGCAGCTGCCTCATTCAAAAGGTAAGTGAGAAATCAACTAGTTCAAACTTCTTCATGTTGTTCTACCACTGTATGCTTGCTCTGGACAAGAGAAACTGTCTCTAAGAAAACAAAAAATGCATCAGTCCCCACCCTTCCTTACTAGGAAATAAAATTTATATTTTACCTTGCAAAAAAACCAGACCTGAATGAACAGCCTCAGGGTACAACTGTAAAGGCAGAGAAGATCACAGGAAAGGATAGAATACGACAGAATAGAATAGAGTAAAATAGAATATTTATATTGAAAGTGACCCGCAACAAATCTAACTGCCAGACCACTTCAAGGTTAACCAATTAAGGACATTGTTCAAATGCTTCTTAAACACTGACAGGTTTGGGGCATCAACCACTTTTCTAGGAAGCCTGTTCCAGAGTTTGACCACTCTCTCAGTAAAGAAGTGCTTCCTAATGTCCAGTCTGAATGTCCTGTGGGGCATTCCCACAGGACCACTCCCATGCATCCTGTCAGTGGACACCAGGGAGAACAGTTCAGCACCTCCCTCTCTGTTTCCTCTCCTCAGGAAGCTGTAGAGAGCAATGAGGTCACCCCTCAGCCTCCTTCTCTCCAAACCAGACAAGCACAGTGTCCTCAGCTGCTCCTTTAAAGACATTTCTTGCAGTCCTTTCACAAGATTTGTTGTCCTCTTCTGGATGCAATCAAGGACTTTCACATCCTCCTTCCATGGTGGGGCCCAGAACTGCACACAGTGCTCCCTGTGAGGCCTGAGGCCATTCAACACTGAATACAGCAAGATAATTTTGAGTGACTGGTGATGCTCTGTTTGATGCACCCCAGGACGGGGTTTGCCCTCTGGTGTCTCACACTGAGCCTGCTGTTCACCAGCACCCCCAGATCCCTTTCTCCAGGACTGCTCTCCTAATCCATACTTGTGCCTAGCATTACCCCATCCTAGGGGGATCAGAATCCAGCATTTTGAATTGTTAAATAATTTCCTCCCATTAATCATTGCTTAATGCTTCAGTGTATCTACATCCCTCTGCAAGGCATCTTGTCCCTCAAGAGTCAAAAGCACCTCCCACTTTGGTATCATCAGCAAACTTGCTAGCGGTGCATTCAACTCCTGCATCCTGATCATTGATACATATGTATATGTGTGTATATATATATAGAGAGAGAGAGAACAGAACTGGCCCTAAAACTGAACCCCAAAGAACACTACTGGTGACCTGTCAACAGCCAGCTGTAGCCTCATTCACTGCAATCCTTTGAGATCTGGCCTTTGGCCAGTTCTTCACCCAGTTCATCACAAGTCCACTCATTCCATGGCAGAGCAACCTGTCTAGAAAGATGCTGAGGTACAGTATCAAAAGCCTACTAAAATCCTGAAAAAACTTTTCCACTGCTTTCCCTTCATGCACTAGGCAGGTGACCCTGTTATAGAAGAATATCAAAACAGTTAAATGGGACTTCCCTTTTGTGAACCCATATTGGCTGCTCCTTATGAACGTATCATTCTTTAAATGTCTTTCAGTAGCACCCAGTATAATCATCTCCATAATTTTTCCAGCAACTGAGGCTAAATTAACAGGTCTGTAATTCCCTGGTCTTCCCTCATGTCTGTTTTTTTGTAGATAGAGTAACATTGTCAAGCTTCCAGTCAGCAGGACCTCACTAAACCTCCAAGATCTTTGACAGATGGTTGAGATCGGTCCTGCCATAACATTCACTGGCTCCTTCAGAACACTTGNGCTTCACCCAGAGCCACTTCAGCACACTTCAGCACATCATCACTAACTCTGAAGGCTGTGCAATCGAACCTCTCCCTTACTTACAGTGCCACACCTTCACCTGTCCTGCCCTACTCCTGAAGCCTGTAGTCCTTGGTGCCAGCACTCCAATTACAGGACTCATTCCACTAGTAGCAATGNAGCTGATACAGCTGGTCCCTTACAATTCCAGGGTCCACAAATAGAAAGTCACTATTCCTACATTTGTGGTCCTCCAACTCAGGGTACTGGGAAGCTGAAGGTCTACTTAATACTGAGACAAAAAGTGCTTAGAATGCATCTGCTTTTTCTTCATTCCTGTTAGTCAGATTGACCAAGTATTATCAAGTATTCACCACCTTCACCAAATATCAGCTTTTTTTTCTTTAGACTTCATCTGAAAAAAGAGCCCTTCTTATTACTTGAAACAACACTGGGTAGTTTCAACTCTAATTGAGCTTTGGCCTTTCATGTCTTCTCCCTGTGTAAATGAACCACAGCTCTGTACTCAGGTTCCTGAGAAGCCTAACCTTGCTTCCAGAGGTCTTATAGTTTCATTTTCCTCCTGACCTACACAAGGAGTTCCCTGTTCAGACAAGCTGGTCTTCTGCTCTGCTTGCTTGACTCACAGCATGGTGAGGTTGTCTGCTCCTGTACTTCTGAAAGGTGAATCTTAAAGCACGACCAGCATATGTGGACTCTGAAGTCCTTAAGAGCAGATTCCCAGGCACTCTGCTAAGTAACACCCTGAATAGCATAAAGTTTGCTCTCATTAAGTCCAGGGAAGCAACTCTACCATTCTTTTTTGTCTTTACAGTGAAAATCCTAAACTCAGTCATTTCGTGAACACTGGAGCCAAGACAGTCACCTACTGTCACATCCCTCATGAGTCCTTCTCTATTCACAAATAGCAAGTCCAGGAGGGCATCTTTCCTAGCTGGCTCATTAAGTATGAATGACAAAGAGTTTTGTCCTATAAGCCTCAAGAATTTCCAAGACTTGTCACAGAAGTATGATATTTCCTGTTGATGTCTGGGAAGCTGAAATCTCTCATAATGGCAGGATACTGATCCAGAGAGTTCTCTTAATGGCCCATAGAATAACTAACTGGTGGTTTACATCCCAATTGGGCAATCAGTAGTAAACACTCTCACATTACCTGCTTTGTTTTCCTTCCCACCACCGCCCCCC